>JAKWBI020000122.1:0-105465 GCA_022664585.2 Zalerion maritima | reverse complement strand
GCGCCGCGCCCGCTCCGCGCCTGCCCGGGGGGGGGGGGGGGGGGGGGGGGCAAAGACGGGTGAAGGAAAGGAAAGGAAAAGAAAAGAAAGGAAAGGAAAGGAAAGGAAAGGAAAGGAAAGGAAAGGAAAGGGAGGAGTGGGAGTTTTCGACATACCCTTGATGGGCTGCTCGGTGTGGAAATCATGGCACATGGGCGTAATAGCCCTGTCAACGTGCTCCAGGTGATCGATGACATTGGGCAAGTCCTGCAGGATCAGCTTCCCCGGCGCGTCGGGGTGGTGCCGGTGGAACTCTTCCAGGTCGTGCCCGGCGTTCCCGCCGACGTCGACGAGGAAGGGGGCGTCGAATTTGGGGTCCGCCCCCTCGACGAGGCGTTCCTTCACGGGGAAGAACCCGGGGGCCATCCAGGGCTTGCGCCCCTGGCGGTACCCGCCGAAGAGGTTGTTCATCTCCTTGGCGTACCCCTGGCTGATCATGAAGGAGAAGACGTCCTGCTTGGTGTCGTACGCGTTGTGGAAGGACGTGTCGGTGCTGTCGGTCGGGTTCTTGTGGCCGCGAGCCTTGGAGAATTCGTGGAATTTGTGGCAGGATGCTGCTGTGCAGGTGAGCCTGCAGGGAGGGAGGAGGAGAGGGAAAGGAGAGTGTTAGTTGGTCAATGATATTGTTTTGTTCCCTTCCCCCGATTTCCGTGGAAGGGTGCTGGTGATGCTTTGGTCTTACATGGAAGGATAGCAGTCCGAGATGATGGGAATGGCGAGGGACTTTGTGAAGTTGGTCGGCTGGTATGTGTCCACGTCGACTTCTTTGATGTAGCCCATCGCGCCCATGTGGCGGAGGAAGCGCGCTATTTTTGATCGCGAAGACTACTCGTCAGCAAATCTCCTTTCTGCGATGGCATCGCATGGAATCTCCAGGAGAGATATCAGGAGGACCTACAGAGAAGATGCGCATCCACGCCGAGAGGTTCTGCGAGCTCGGAAACCTTCTGTGGCCTATCGCCATTCTTCGCCATCAGGGTCCAAAGACCGGTGTCGTTGCCGAAGAGGATTACGGCGTGCATAGGGATCTGGATGCACTGCGAGTTAGATCTTTGTCACCTCTATCTTGTAGTCATCCGTGAGATAGGACATAGATCGGGGATAAATAACTGCTAGGCAGGGTTCCCAGCTTGGCTTGCAGAGACAGTACAGTCATAACTTACATCTCCCCAAATATGCTTAGCCATAGTCTCCCTAGGAGTGCGAAGAGCATGCAGCAAGTCTTGAACCTTGGTGATGAGGTCGTGACGAGCCTCTACGCCGCCCGTCCACAACGACTCGGCTCCGGTGTTGATCTCCTTGAGCAGCTCGGGAACAGCGTGTAGGTCGGTGGGCGTGATTCCCACAGACTTGGGTACGACTTCCCGCATAGATCCCATCGTGATGTATGATGCTGGGTGGGCGGGCTGGGACAGTAGACACAATAACCGGTGGGTGTGACTAGTATCGATATGTGACCAGGCGGATCAGCACACCGGGCTCGGGATACCAAGCTAGCTACCGGGGTTCTGTGATTCGGCTGGAGGTGATGAGATGAGCGAGGTACAGTACATAGGTGATGCGCAATGCGAGAGACACAACTGACTGCACAGAGATTGGAAAGGCGATGGGAAGAATGCTGGGGGCGATCGAGCATATGGCGACTTGCTTTGACCTGTCCTGGAAGAGAAGGGAAAGCGTAGCAATATTGAGGACAGCGTATAATTGACGGGACCGACTATGATTTATGAGTGATGGAAACCATGTGGCAAGAGCATGCTGTATGCAAGGGACGCTCAGAAAGGGCCGTATTGAGCTACAAATCAGGATAATCGCGTATCAAGCCTTGTCTGGATTCTGAATAACGTACACGATTGTGATTTCTGATTCTGTACTCTCCGCCTCTATTGTAGGAATACATTGTAAGCCAACAAACAGTCCTTCTCGGTCAGGGATCGAGTGACGGAGGGCAGGAAAGGGCACAGACCTCTTCGTCAAAGCAAGGCTCTCGACAATAGAGATTCAACCTGGTTCAATAGCTTTGAGGTAGCGCAAAACCAAGGGAGAGAGGAAGGACTAGGCATGTAGGGTTCAGCTAGAGTTGATCTTGTTTTATTCCCCAACCCACGACCTAGTCTCGGATAGGTCCTAGGTCCTAGTTGGATCTTCCCCTCGTCCTCCACCCCCATATCCAGCCGTCTATCCCACTTTGTCCCCTTTTAGTCCCTCGCCTTACCAATAGGTCCTTCTTATCCCATCATATACTGCCCTCCTTGCATGTGGTCTAGCTTCAAATGGCTGCACTTCTGGTAGAGTTCCTACCCAGGGGAGCAACGATTCGCCAGGAACAACCTCATGCGTGAGATGGCCAATAGTTCCCAAAATTGTTCGAAGGGGAACCTCACAGTGGTGTGCAGCATGACCTTCTCATACATACATAGACATACTATGTATAGGTTGCCAACTCGAAAGGCAATGGCAAGCCATCAAGCTAGACTTGGTGTATGTCTGGTTTATGTATTGGGCGTAGTTAGTGTAACCACTCGATAAAGAAACCTTGGAGATGTACACCGGGCCGGCATATCGACGTGGGCGCTGTCGAGCGGATGGGCCGCGATTGGTTATGTTTCGGCGAAAGATGTTCCAACCCCCCGGGTTGCGCCGCATACGTGCAGATGCCCGACATAGGTATGGACGATGGTTGGTCGTTTTTGACTGCTGAGGTGCTGAAGTGGATGGTCATGGTGGGCATGAAAGGACGCACCCTAGGAATTGTCGCCTATCTTTTCTTCCTCAAGAATGGTTTCTTCAACGGGACGATCCTGTAGTTCGTCCGGCAGTTCGACAACTTTGGTGCCCGTAGATAGTCATGCGGTGAGGGATTTAAAGAGAATCCTGATTCTTGAGGCTGGTTCCTCGAAAATCTACAGAACCTTTGGGTTTATCGACGGGCCGGACGAGCTGGAGAACACGTCGTTGTGTTGTTTGTGGACAGGGCTCGAGATTGCTTTCCATCGTAGTATCCAACGTACGACAAGAATAAAGAACCTCTCATTCAGATCTCTATTGATACTCGAAACAGACTCGTGGCGTCCAGCCACGCTGTGCCGCACGCCGCATGGCCTATTGAGACCCGCAAGTAGGTTAGTGCGGAGAAAAGCAAACAAAAATACAACAATCGGACTGTTTCTCCTCGGCTGTCGGGCAAACACTTATTCAGATTGGTATTGAGGTCGATCCTGCCGTGGTTTGTCTAAACTCTGTGGAGCGAGCACGGTAGAATCGCGGTATTTTCTGTGGGCCACCGTTGAACGGAATATATTGTCCCGACATCAGTTGCGGCTGCTGCTTCCCGGGACCGGCCGTGTGGGGTCGACTGCGTCAGCCGGCTTATTGAAAAGTCTATTGATGCCGCATCGGGAAGCCTACCGAGTTGGTTAGGTTCCCGCAAAAGTTCCATCATCTGTGAGAATGAACGGCCGTCGTGCTAGCCCAATACGACAACAGCCGATGAACATGCATATATCTGACAGACCGACGATGCTATGCCAACCCCTTACTTGTGCGACTACGGTCCATTTCTTAGCTTTGAAGCCAACAGTTTCAACATCAGTATTCGAAAAGCGAGACCCGACATGGCGAATACTATTTATGAGACCTCGGAAACCCACTGCTCAAGTTTTGTCTTTCTCTACAAGCTCCCGACGGTCGAGCGATGGCCGAGGCAAGGGATCGGGAAAATCGAGGGCCACATCTATTCAACTAACCACCAGGGAGTATAGTTTGGTGTCTTTCATGGTAATTGCACAACCGCCGACTGTCATCCTGTCCTGCCTTTACTACCAACGTTGGAGCAGTCCGCCTACATCAAAGACAGGTAGGGATATCTAAAAAGAATGGTCTGAGACAGAAACATCCGGGGAATGAGGCTAGTCTTTCCGAGAGATAATAGAGGGTGGATGGGCCAAGGGCTCCATCCCCAGATGAATCGCGACACTGAAAGCAATCGACTGTTCATGCATACGGTGCATGATGTACCTTTACAAGGAAAACAGACGTCAGGCCCTCAAATCACCATGCGGGCAAGCGTGAACCCATGTCGTCCTATAAACCCGAATACCAGGGTCGGGGTGGTTGGCCAAGAACTGCTCTTGACAACCATGGATCGGCATTTCACTGTGGAATATTGATTCTCGCTCTTTTCCCCGGACTATGCTTCTATAGAACTGATGTAGCAGCGAGACATCGTTTTCATCACCGTCGCCTAATGAAAACAACATGAAACAACAATATAATACATGACGATTTATGCTCCCTCTCCACCCCCTCGGTGTCGTTTATATGTCAGTCAATGTATGCAGGAACAGGATAATATTGGCATGTCGCGCGTATACCAAAGGCACCTAGAAGCCAACATCAAGAACCTAGGCCAACCCCAACTCTTCGAATTCGGTCGGCAGTTACTAACTATTTCCTTCACCATTCAACCCCCCCTTGTTGATTGCTATTTTCCGTCCGATATCATCCTTGATCTGTCATTCTGTCTTTCATCACCCTTCACGGTCACCATTGGCCACAGGAATCCCAATCTCAACCAATTTCTTGGGATTCTCGCTACCATACTACCTACCTAGCTACCACCTCCGTCGCTCTCTCGGTGTGGGAGACGAGCTAAGGAAGATTTCCTTTTATATCCTATACCTCACAAACCCCGCCACCACCGCCACCATCACTTACATGCGTATACGTATCACTACTCGAAATGTGATGCCGGTGACAAGTTCGGGAGTCTTCAGCAATCACACATGAAGAATTGGAGAACCCGGTCGGGACATTCTATTTGTGATCTATAGCCTGTCGTCGTCTCCTTAGCAGAAAACCCTATTTGCCCAGCCCAGTGTATATACGGTCGTCCGGGGTTTCAATTTTGTATATATATCATCTCCCAAGAGCTTCCTTCACCTCGAAGTCTGTCTTGGATCTTCCAGCCAGCCGGTTGTCTTCAAAAGTTCTTACCCTGCCACCGAGACGGCTCACCAGAGCCCAAGACAAACAACTTGCCCAATCGCCACATTCTTCAACACAGTCATCTCGTGGTAGCGAGACACAACAACCCCCCAATATGTCGAGCACCGCCGGCGACGAGCTCACGGAGGCGGAAAAGCTCCAGAACAAAGGACCGGCTATTCTCTGGATCTGCTGGATCTTCTCGGCCCTGGCCACCCTGTTCGTCATCGCCCGTCTCTACGTTCGCTACGGGATGATGAGGCAGCTCCACGGCGATGATTGGTTCGTCGTGGGCGCCGTGGTGAGTTCCCTTACGCTCTGCCCCGCTCACCCCGAACACCCGAGTAGATGACTTCAAGTCTCGAAACAAACAAGCAAAACACCTGGGCCAAGCGCCCAGCAACAGCAACTCTGCTCGCCCGCTTATACAAACCTAACACTCCCTCCTACCCAATTACTAGCTCTGCGGCATAGCCTCCGCCGCCACCTCGACGATAGCCGTCTCCTACGGCGGCGGGAAGCACATGGGCGTCCTGACCACCGACGAGAAGTCTTACACCGTGCTATGGACCCTGATCGGCCTCTGCCCGGGAATCTTCACCATCGGACTTCCCAAGCTAGCGGTCGCCGCCCTCCTGAGCAGGCTCCTGAGCCCGCCGAGGTGGCAAAAATGGTTCATGTGGTGGATGTCCATATGGTGCCAGCTCAGCCTTCTCGCCACCATAGGAATGATCTTTGGCTGCGTCCCCGCGAGAGCGTCCTGGGACGTCACCGTGACGGACAAGAAGTGCGTCTCGGGGGTCACGCTGGTGAATTATTGTTTTTACACTGCTAGTAAGTTCAACAAGTGGCCTCCATCGGTCCCCTCCTCCACCGTACCCACCAAGCCCGCCTATCTATCTAGTACCTGCTTCAATACCTTTGGGAAGTCCTAGCCAGCTCAAGGTTGAAGGTTGTGGTTTGTACTGTGACGCTTGTGGGAGAAAGAGGGGAGGGCTCAATACCGACTTGGCTGACCTTTGGAAACAACAATACTGCAGGCTTCTGCGTTTTTGTAGATTTCTACCTATCCCTCTACCCGACGATAGTTCTCCTGAGGCTCCAGATGCCCATCAAGAAGAAACTCGCCCTCTGCGTCGCGCTGGGTCTTGGGTGGATGTAAGTATTTCCCCACTCATTAAATCCCAAACCCATTTTTTTTACCTTTGATTCGCTGACCATCACAAACCCTCTCAGATCTGGAGGCATAGGCATATACAAAATCACCAAGCTTCCCTCCTTGACTTCCAAAGACTTCTCTTGTACGTACTTAGTGCCTACCTTCCGACCTACTCCATAATAAACCCACCCACCCTCCGCTATCTACCAAACATATGATCATCTCAATAACTAATAATTCATCCCTGGAATAAAAATAGACGACGCAGCAGACATCGTAATATGGACCATGTAAGTAGTACTAAGTTGTTTCTGCGCTTTCTTCCCCTTCCCTTCTGTCCCTTTCCCTTAAACCACTTCCCCTGCCAATATTCGTTCATCAAACTACTTTGGCTCATCATATCATATCGTATCAAACATCTAACGTCCCCCCCAACCCCCCACCCCCGTGAACAGCATAGAAGGTTCCGTGATAATAATCGCCTCCACGATCCCCCTCCTGCAACGCCTCCTCGACCTCATCCTCCGGAAATCCCACCTTTCCTACCGCCACTACCGCACCTCCTCCTCCGACGGCACAAACCCCCCCGGCCGGGGAGGCGGCCACGGCCCGCCGCAGTACTTCGAAGACTACTCCAAGGAATCCGGGCGCTACGAAGGCATCCAGCTCGGCGTCCGGAAGCCCAAGAGGAAAAAGCGAGACGAGTTCGGCATGACCGTACTAAGCACGCTCAGCGTCGGCAGGACGAGAAACGACAATGCTACTACCACAATGACCAGCACCGCCGTCAGCAGCAGCGGTGGCGGCGGCGGCGGCGACGACAACGACAACGACAACGACGACGACGACAACGACGAAAAGGAGCCCAACGCCGACACGGGGAGCCAGGAGGAGATACTCGCAAGCCCGAGGCTCCGGCAGCAGCAGGTGCGGGAAGAAGAATCCAGCGGGCGCGGCGAATCCGCAATCCGCGGGGCGGCGCGCCAGATCAGCGGCTACCACGACGGCGACGCGACGATAAAAGCCGACAGGAGCAGCCGCCAGAACCACGTCGACGGCCAAATCGTGCGCACCGACGTCGTCATGGTCGAGTTCGACAACCCCGACGACAGGAGGAGGGGGACCACCGCGTCCCAGCGGTGGAGGCCCGTGCGGTGAGCGGAGTTGGCTCCGCCTTGCCGGGGCCACAACTTAACTAGTTAACTACATAGTTGCCCTGGCTCCTCCGTCTGGCTTCGGCGTTCTGCACGCGCTGTTATTGGCGATGGAGATGGCTATAGCGATGGCGATGGCGATGGACGAACGGTTTCGGCAGCCTTGAATCATGAGGAGTTGGCTTCGCGAGTTGGAACCATTGTGTAATGAGGAGGAGTCGGCGAGGCGATCAGCGGGATGTGATCTACAGTAGGCTTGGTTCATGTAAGGTTGATTAGCTATGTACCTACCTACCCAAGCTGCACTGGAAGGTATATTTTTCTGTGCTGCAAGCCGTGTCTTGGATATCATATACACATCTCTCAATTTGAAGCTAGCAATAATATATTTACATCTTTTTTTTTCCTTTTCATGAAAGATGCAGTTGGAGGCCGCCTCCAAGATTAAACAATGAGCTAACTTCTTTCTGTTAGGTCTGGTCAAAGTTGAAGATGTATCCCCACTCCGCCCGGGCCACCTGCACTGCCACAGGTACCTGATTTTAGGGGTGGTGGTACTTCTGCAGCAGCAGAGAAATGCATGAAAATAAACCCTTTTAAATTAGTAATATATTGCAGTTTACGATTGCGTTAACAAGTAGCCGCGATTATTTGCCGCATATTATTATCTTTTGCCAGCAATTTCGCATAATTATATTGGTCTATATATATGTATTCAATTACTGCGGAGGTGGTTATGGCAGAAACCCCAAATTGAAATATCATGTGTAGTTCCATCTGTACTCATGGTCCGTGCCAGTCAGGTAAGGACTCCCGAAGAGATCTGAACATCTAAACACAGGCAGCGGCATGGAACCTTCCTCTTTTCGGCCGGAGCTGGACATTCGCGTGAGTGGTTCGCGGGCAAGGCCACCGGCTCCGTTCAAGCTGAGGCGGATTCGCAAGGCAAACTGGACGGACTCCCACTCCGAAGTCAATAAAACGACAGCCATTCCTTGGAGCTGATCTAGGCTGCTGGTTCAGGGCTAGTCATTCTTTCCATCTCCAGCATTTTGGGGGGGAAAGCAAAACGAAACTGACGGATTCAATCTCTTGGTGCTGAAACTGTCGGCGCTTCCAACTTCCAATCTACAGGCTGTCTTCATTAATCGCGTCAAGAGACTCGTGCGAAAAAGAGTATTGAACATAGCAAAAATCCCTCAACATCATGTCTAGCAGCGATTCATCGGACCCATCACCCAGCAGCAGCAGCAGCAGCAGCAGCAGCAGCAGCAGCAGCGACGAACCAGAAGTCAGCGATGATGAGCCGACATCTTCCGCACCAGGAGGGCCTTCCCAGCCTACTGGTGGTAGCAGCAATCTTTGGATGCCGTCGAGTCCGCCGGCAAGCCACCCCAGCGGCAACGTCGGCACCGCTCCAGGTGATGCTCGAGGAGGCGGAGGTTATTCCATAGCCGTTCCAGAACACCCAGCTAACAATCCCTCATCTGACGATATTGTCGTCCCTGGATGTGGCAGCCAAATTCAGCGGCCGTCCAGCCTCGACGGCGATATCCGGCTATCCGACCCGGACTCCCAAGGCGATGACGATTCAGAAGCCCAAGGAGAGTGGATCGGCCTCAATCCAGCAGAAGACAAAAAGGATCGTAAGTTAGATGTCCTCCAAATTCCCAACTGAATTTTCCATCCCGAGACCACGGTCCATTTAGAAACTTGCTAACCTTTGACTGTGGTCATATTTTAAATTAAGAGGACCATTGGGCAGGGAAAAGACCACTCGAGAGCGATGACAGTTCTGAATATGATGGAACCGACAGTACTTCTGGTGAGTCTGGGGATGGTGCTGGTGGTACTGGTGGTTCTGGTAAAGGTCGCGCCAAGACCAAGAAGCGAAAGTCGAAGGGTGCGAGGGGTGCAAAGGGCGGAAAAAGAAGATCCAAGGCATCTAGCCGACCAAAGAAGCCATATTCTCGGGGGACAGTGCGTTCCAGAGCCAACGGCCACCAGAATGTTGCTTCTCTCGCTTCAAAGCCGATTGCTGAGGCGGCAGTGGCGACGGAGCTAGAAACCAAAATCTCCTACCAGAATCCAGACGAACACTCAGAACGAGCAGAAACAGTGGCGAGCGAGAATAATACCGTCTCGCGCAATATCCAGCCAAGACTGTTTCGGGTAAGCAGTCGAGGTGTCCACATCCGACGCGCAACTCCGAAATCAAGCATAGAAGAGGCACCCATTGACGAGGATGAGATACCGGAAGGTAAGTCGATCCACGAGCCACACGTGCCGTCCACCGTTGACGGCCAACAGAGCGAGATTTCCCGTAACTCTTGGCAAAATGTATACTAAAAAAAAGAGCAACCGCTAGGCGTGTCGATGATGTTTGATGATGCGGAGGCTACAAGCCGGTCCGGCGGGAAGCATCCGATGTCCCCTTCCAGCCTCGGCTTAGATGGTCTGATACCCAAACCCCCCGACTCCTTTCTCTCTTCTATCTTCGCCTTTACTCGCCGTAATGTCCCTCGCAAGATCGTCAACCAGCGATACCAAGGCAAAGAACGAGAGATATTCACGAGAGCCAGGATGGAGACTCACTTTCAGCCACCGTTTTGCTCCGAAGACGCTGGCCTGAATCAAGACAGCCAACTCTATCAGCCTTTGCCAACCCCGGATTCGATCAGGGTTTTATGCGTAATGCCACCATCTCGTGACTCTTTCGAGACAAGATGTATTTTGCGAGTCCAGAGTCTCGACGAGTCGCCGGTTCTTCCATACGAGGCCCTGTCTTACACGTGGGGGAATGGAACAGCGCGATTCCCGTTCTACTGCAATGGACATAAGATTGGAATCCAGAGAAATCTCGAAAGTGTGATCCGGGAACTGCGGCTCTCGGGCTGCGCTCGTGCTATCTGGGCGGATGCCATCTGTATCAACCAGGCCGACGAGACGGAGAAAGCCAGGCAAATCAAGTTGATGCGACGCATATATGAGCAAGCCTCAAGAGTGGTAATGTGGCTCGGGGAAGACCGAAGTAATAATGCACAGAGTGCGTTTGAATTCGTTTGCAAAACGGTAGCGGTGTGGAAAAACTTCAACGGTGATCCGCGGGCGACATTCAAGACACCCTACCGCGACGCCTGCCCCTCGTCGGGGGGCTCAGCGTCGAGCAAGAAGAACACTCGTGATGCAATGCTGATCCTCTTGAAGCAGCCCTACTGGTCGCGGCTCTGGATCGTGCAAGAAGTTGTATCGTCTAGGCTTGCCACCGTTCGGTGGGGGAGTACTGAGATCGCGTGGATCTGGGTTGGCCTCACGGCGGCGCTCCTTTGGCACGTTCCCAACTTGTCGGACAGCCATTTCAAGCTAGACGTTACGGGGAACGAGCACGTACGAACGCCGTACTTGATGTTTATGCTACATCGGTGGGGATACAGAGGCGGTTTAGAGAACCCGACGTTCCTTGCGCTCATGAGGGTGTTTGCGAGGTCCCAGGTGTCAAAAGAGCACGATCGAGCGTTCGCTGTCCTCGGCCTCCCCGGCATTCATACGGGACAGGATTCAGAGGTTGGTTTGTTTCTCGAACCCAACTACAGGTTGTCTCTAGACGAGTTGTACAAACAGATTGCGAGGAAGGTGATAGAGACAACCGATGACAGCAATCCACTGGATTTACTCTCCGCCGTCATGCACGAGGGACCGATAGTTGGCAGTTTCCCGAGCTGGATCCCGAGATGGAATGTGAAGGTAACCAGGAGTATCGAAGCGTCCTATAGGAAGTCGATGAGGTTTAGTGCTGGTGGGAGGGCGGCTACAGATTCACGACCACAGGTAGTGACGACAGCTAGTACTAGTGGCAACATGGTGTTGCGTGTTAAGGGCACCCGAATCGGAGTTGTAACAAGCTCTAGCGAAGTCATTACGCCGGATGTCTTAGTCGAGAAAGACGGGTCTGCGTATCGGTGGCTCCAGCGCCAGAAAGCTCCGTGGCACGATAGTGGTGGCAGTAATCCTGTTCCTGCCAGCACTCATGCGCTGAGTCTGACGCTCGCCGCCGGCCAGGACGTGTTTGGGAACTTGCTTTGCGATGAAGCCGATATTGGTCATCACCTGCTGTGCTTTAACGAGTTCTGCCGAGTCCACTGGGGCGTGTCGTGGAAGTCTGTTCCAGAGCAAGGCAAGCTTCCACCAGCTGATTGGAAGGTGTTTATGGGGAGGGCGCGAGAAGTTTGCGACAATAGAAAGCTCTTCTGGGTTGGAGGCTCGTCAGCCCTTGGAATTGGTCCGGCCGGCTTGAGGCCGTGTGATATAGTCTGTATTCTCCAAGGCGGATCTGTGCCGTACGTTATCAGACCGGCTCCGGGAGGGGGTTTTTATCTCGTCGGGGAGTGCTATTTGCACGGGTACATGTTTGGCAAGGGACTGGAACCTTTGGAAGATGGCAGTCAGCCTGTAGTTGAGGTCTTTGACTTTCGATAGCTGTCAAGCCACTGCTGGATACCAGGTTCATGTCACCTCCCAACCCGAGAGCCGATGTTTCGTCGCCACTTGGTGCTGTTTCTGACCATGATAGGAGCCAGTACTTCTTTTACCAACCTCATATCATCGTTATTTTCGCTGTCGCGGTGCCACAATTGCAGCCTAAGCTCCCGCCCTCGTCTCTTGTTATGCCCTTCCTTGGGGCTTCCCAAGATCTTGCTGAATGCCTGCGCATACTGCGTCTCCATGTCCCATATCTCCTCCAGGTCTTTGGTGCGTCTTATTTCGATTACCCCCCACCTACCAACAAATCCTAAGCGTCTAAGCACCTTGCCGAGCTTTCCTCGCCAACTTTTCAAAGTCATATGATCTGCCCAAGTATCGTAATACTTGCGCCTAGCCTCGTTGGGACCGGCCCCAAGAGCTCCAAACCCAGTGACTCCAGATACAACAGCCTTGAAAAGCCACTCCATCTCCTCAATTATTTCCTCCTTAGAAAAATAGGCTGGCCGCTGCTCGTGGGGGACCCACCACTTTAGGGTCGCGCCGTCTTTCGGGGCGAGGTAGAACTTGATGGCCAGTGTTTCCAGCCCCATCATGAACCTTGCAGCCCGTCCCATAATTCCGTACATTGACGACAGTTCAATCCTTTCTACCTCAGAAGTTGGGAAAGAGGATCCCTCCAAGATGAGGACACGGAGGCGCATCCACGAATAGGGACTGATGGAGTGTAAAACGTAGATGAAACTGTGAAACGCAATATTGAGTCGAAATGTGCGGCCTTGATAAATTAGAGGTATGATTTCGAAGTAGCTTTTCCTGCAGCATGCTGCCATGAGAGTGAGGGGGGGTAGTTCCCTGGGTTCCCCTGCGGGTTCGAATTGATCGATTCGGCTATGGAACCATACCCGCCACCCTCCAGCTGACACCCGATCCATTGCAGCACGGTCGGGTTCGCGATACCCTCTGCAATTTGCGCAGCGTGAGTGGTCTCTCGAGTATTCTTTGAGTGGTGTGCAGGTATTGGGACGGCAGCGACAAGTCACTGGGCGTACGACAGTGAAATATGAATATATTTCGAGTCGGATCTCGGGGGGTAGCTTGAAAAATGGGGATTGGGTTTGGGATTTCACCTCCTCGTGCATTCGATTCTCGTCAAAATACTTCATCCGGGGCCCAGCAGATACAACCAGGTCTTTCCTAGGTGTTCTTTGTCGTCGTCCATTATTTATTCTGGGCCGAAGCTTGGCACTTCCGCCTCGCCCGGGGCGAAAAGGAAGCTCAAGCCGCATTCGTGAAAGATATATAGTTGTTCAGTTCTCTTGGCAGATGCCAGATAGTGGGGGCGGTCCTTGAGGTTGCTGGTTTCGAATTACGAAATGAGAGTCAAGATACATACGACGTGCTTGGCGTTCGCCACGACCGCAATTGATCTTGAATGGACAGTGGTTGGTGATTGAGCCTTGGCAATGCATGGGTGCTTCAACAAGCAGCGTTGCTGCACGTGATTGGACCTGACGCGAAGACATTACCTGAATTCTGACCTCGATGTTTATGGTCTAGAACATGGAAAAGAGGAGGAAAAGATTACTGCGGTAACGGGTGTGTTATACGCCTATAAAATAGGCGTTTCAAAATTAACCTTAGAACACGGTGCCATGACCGTCACATGTGTTGGCCGTACTAGTGTACTTTCCGAAAACGTGCCTTCTATCTAGAATCATCAATTTTAATGATAGCAACCTCTATGTGTGTCCAGCACTAGTGAACATGGACCCCAGCCTCGCCTAGCCAATGCTTTGCCCAGCTCCTGCCGCAAACTGCAGCCAGCAACGTCATTTGGCAGAATGTTCCTTCCTACAGTAGCATTGTTCGCACAATGCCTAATAGGCAGCGATACCCTCCAGCTCAGACTTCGCATCCCGAATTCCCGCCCTATTCCTCCTTCCTACCTAAGACCCACAAGAACCGCGCATCCACTTCGCCCTCATTAGGAACTTCCTCCAGCAACACCTCAAATCCGTTCCCTTTCACCAGCTCCAGAGTCCTTTCCTTTCCCCAGCTAGACCAGAACATCCACCCTCCGTCTCCCATCCACTTATCCATTACCATGCCTGTCGTCTCCTCTTCCAAAAATGTCGCCAAGACCAGCCCGCCAGGTTTCAACCACCCTGATATCAGACCCAGCATGAGAGTCTGTTGGTCCCTTGGAAGATGAATCAGCGAGTACGTCCCCATGATAGCATCAAACTCTTCACTGCCGAAGGAAAGGGTTGTCATGTCCCCCTCTTCAAGCTGTAGTCTCCCCTTGGCGACATCCGAGTGGAACATATCTCGGGCCTTGGAAATTTGTGCGGGGGACATGTCGTTGAGTACTATGGAGATGTTTGCATCGTGTTCAAGTAATGATTTTGTGACGGGATCTCCACAGCCTCCTCCGAGGTCGAGGATACGAACAGGGCGAGAGAGACGTCCGTGTAAGCCGAAACAAAGATGGGAGAGAAGCTTGGAGAGGTATGAGAGACGGGTTGAGGAGTTGTCTAAAGCCCATTTGTTGTACACGTCTGCAATGGAGTCGTATGAGCTTGCGAGGCGGGATTTGAGGTCGGCCGGAGCGCTGGTGAGCATTATACTGACGAGTGGGGTCGAAGGGTGTGATGACGGAAAACGACCCGGCTCTCCGTGAATTTTGGGGATTCAGAGGCCTGGATGGAAGTTTGACATCCTTTATATAAAATACAACCGTTGTATTCGCCTACGAGGTAGAGGGGTGTCGCGTTTAGATCGGACAGACCAAATAGGAAGGTGGGCAGTGATGAGGGGGAAATATGGGATGGGTATCATTGGGCAGATGCGACTCCCGAAAGTATCTGTTCATTGTATTGCCTCTCGGAGTGTCGAACTCAAGTCAATCCTAGGTACCACTCCTCTATTGTGGCTACACCCAGATCCATGGATGCCACTGTTCTCGAGGTCAAAGTAGGAGTTCCACCGCATGGCGAATGCGCCTGAATCTACTGGAACTGGGTTAGTGGTTCAGGTCCTAACATCATACGCGGTCCTTGGGCAAGTTAATAGAGGAAAACAGGTATTGTGAATGGTTGGACAATGTTTGCGATTGACTGACAATTCACAGTCTCTAAACCCCTGTCGTAGATCGCAGATGCGCGTGTGCCAAGACGCGACGGCACTTGCCTGCCGTGACGACAGCTCTCCCTAGTACGTGGGCACGTGAATAGCGTGTGAAGCTTCGACTCGAGACACCGTTGCTTCTCCCATCACCACCTCCACGTCACCCGACTAGGTTAGATATAATTCTACTGTTGGTTGGCTTCCGGTCTTGGGTTTGGGGCTTGTTTCGCATTCTTTTTGGTGACAATGGCAGTGCAGCTCCTGCGCCTCTGACGGCTTTTCGATATTGTACCCCGACAACGACCAGATAACTCATATCACACCAAAATCCTTGCGATAAACGGCAAACCCACCGCATATTTCTTCCTAAGATGGGACTGCGACGGACAACGCTGGTCCTCGCGGCTGCCACTGCCGCTGCCGTCCAAGCAGTAGCATTCGACCCCAGCATACCGAGCTACAACTACGGCGACCCGATCCTCGTGGAATGCATGAACCGAAGCTCGTATGCCGTCCCATCTATCTATCATGCGCCTCCAAATACCCCCAATCCGCATATATCCCCGAAAAGCTCACGCAAACTAACTATTCCCCCTTCTTTCCCTTAAAACAGCGAAACAGGTGAACACATCCAAAACGAAGCCGACGAAATCCAATGGCACTCCTTCCCAACCTGCCTCGAGACGTCTTCCCCGCTATCATTCTCTTACGGCGTAGAGGGAGAACAAAACTGCACTATCAGCATGATAGACGACCCGTTCTTCCACCTCCTCGAATTCTACATACACAGCGACGCCCCCCTCGCATGTCGTCTTCCCGCCTCGCCACCTCCCCTCGTGCAGGACGTGGGACCGGATGCGAAGAAACCCAAAGAGCAGGAATACATTCCTCTGGTGCTTGCTCTGGCCGGGACGTTGCAGCTTTCTCACCTGCACATAAGCACGCACCTGAACGTGCTCCTACACTCTAGCTACGCGATGGACACGTCCGATTTCGATGGGAAAGCCGGGAAAAGGAAAGAGCTGAAAGATGCAGGAGTCCTGGATTCGGGGATAGCGTACTCGACGAGTCCCCTCGAGCATAACGACGACACGGTCAAGTTAATTATCGGGGATCCTCTTGCGCTGAAGTTCAGCGTGAGGTGGTTCCCCACGCCTGAGCTTCCCCACACTGAAGGGAAGGTGGAGTGGCAAGGGATGGGAGGTCATGTTTTCGCCAGCACGGTATTCTACGGGCTGCTGGCCTTCGGCGCTGGTGTCGTGGTTAGCGGGGTGTATTTCTTTGGAAGCGTTTTGCCGAGACGACTGAAGGGGAGGAGCTTGGGAGGGGCGACTCCGCTAGGGTATGGCATTGGGAATGGCTGGGGTATTTCGTCTTCGTCCAAGGGACAGCATAAGAGGGTGGATTGATTGAAAAGCATATTCGTAGTTTGGAATAAATGAATCAGAAGAGAATACTAATATTGAGTCATGTTTTGATTCTTTCGCGGGGAGGCGTTTTCTTGAAAATAGTATTCATAGCTAGGGCGGACATATATTATCTTTTAATATCAACCCAATAAAGACTGCATGATAGTGTCCCGGGCCTCGAGTTAAGTTGGGACTCGCATTGTAGGGGTTGAATAGCGAGCCCATTAATGGGCGATGTTTACATGCAAGAGATCTCAAGCCGGTGGGAATCCATGCTCATTGGGTCTTTTTCTCCCCTTTGCCTTCCTCCGCCATCTCAAACCTCCTAGAAAGTCTCGTGAACATGTCGATGAGCATCACCATAGCTAGGTCGTCCCAAAGCGAGTTAGTAATGAGGCCAAATATTGAGGCGAGGGGGAATGCCAACTCACGTAGCGCAAGATACGGCCCATAGAGTCCCCAAACAAGAAGCATCTTTTGTTCCTTCGTCGTCACCAGCGTCTCGTTTCCTCCCTCCGCCAGCTCTTCCTCCTCTGGTTTCCCCTCGGGCCCCTCGTACCACCCCAGAACCTCGTAAATGCACGTCGCCGTTGTGACCGCAGTCTGGAGCGCATAACACAGCAGGACCAGCTCTGTCTTTCCAGGCAGTCTTTCTTTCGCCCCAGCCCCTCCCCGCAAGCCAGAGAGTGACGACACAGCCCAGAGGGCAATGGGCAAGTGAAAGAGAAGCTCCTGGTACCCAAACATGGCGAACCATCTCTCCGGCTCCTCACGAGCGAAAAACTGGTCGCCGAACTGCGTTGCGTAGAACGTGCGTAGGGACTGGAGGAAGTGCAAGGGGGACGAGGGAGAGCGGTACAGGGAGGAAGGATACACTAGGGGAACGCAGTCGATTACTATTCATTTGGGTTGATCTCAGAAGTTAGTTTGGGAGACATGTTGCGACGAGGTTCACGAGGGACCAGGGATGGCGCGAGTATGCACGGCCATAGAGAGGCAAGGATCAAACGGTGCTGCTTTGAACTTATGCGCTACCACTTACGCAGTATAATTGGTGGCTGCAGGGCAAAGTATACGAGGTATACATAGTCCAGCCAGGACTTGCTGGGCGCGGCGTCGGTTGAAGACGACGCCATCGTCGTTGCTTGGTGTATTTGGACCGCTTTTCAGGGCTTCCGGCTAGCCTACGTGGGAGCCCGGATTCAGCACAGGCTTGCGTAGAGTATGACGTGAATGGTCAGCCTAAGGTACTCGAAAAAGATTCAATGGTAAATGCAAAGTTAATTGCCACTCGGAGGAATAATAATCAAACACGCGACGTGGTGGGTGAAGGAAAACGTGATGCAAAACTTTAGCTCAAAGCTGACTCGGCCGGAGTGGGGCTCGAGTGATCCAGCCCGCCGCATCCCATTTGGGACGAGTCACGATTTGGAAAAATCCATAGCTGGGATTGAAGATATCTCGCGAATGAGTTTACTATTTTAGCAGTTTTTTTTTTCTGAATCTCTACTAGTCTCATCCTGTTTTTATCTCGGCTTACCTCTCTTAGTAAATCCTCTCGGTAGTTGATATGACGAGCAGTAGTGGTGGGCGAGGAGGATTCAATTTAGGCTGCCAGGCCTTCTAGTTATTCAAAAGGGAAGTATGGCATAGCTTGAAGAAGGCACCCGACCCCCCTCACGGGATCGCTTCAATGTTGGAAGCGTTTTGGATGCGCCTTCTCCAGTTCATGCGGCAATAGTATTTTCCCCTGTGGAAAAGTCCGGTATTTCAGCTAATCGCGTTGAGCCTGTTTACACCTACCTACCTGCGTTTTTTTTTTTTTAGTTTCCCCAACCCCCAAACCTTAGGTTTATTCTTTATTTCGAGACGAGATCAAGGCCGGAGCACCAACTAATTGTGGGTGTCCGTATTATCGTCGGTGTCGGGTGATAGATGAAGTTGAGCCCGGAGGTTTTGGTGAGGGCAAGGCAGGTTTTTGGTTTTTGACCGGTGAGAGCCAGCATCACCTGAGCGAACGGGCGTGAGAACCAAGCAACGCAGTCTCCCCCATCCGTCCGCCCGTACCCCACCGTCGGTGACATTGAAAGTGGTGGCAATGAAATATCCCCAGATTCCGGGTATGGCACCATCCTGTCTAGCTCTTTTCATTCACCTGTTTCATTCGTTCGAGAACCCCCGTGTGTTCTTTCCATGACGACCCCGAACACTCCGGCCGCTGACAGCATCTTCGCATGCTGCTTGACACAGTCCCTACAGTAGATCGATGTTCATCGCGTGGTGTTCTGTGGCGACAACTAGCCAAAACGGCAGGAACACAATGGAGTTGGGGCATTGGGTGTTAATGTTTTGAAACGTTTTCTATCTAGGGAGATAAGTTCGACTCGGTTGTTTGGTATTGTACGATTACGGGGTGTAAGGAAAGGGTTGTCGAGATTCGGAGGCTAAAGTTATTACGGCTCATCAAAAACTGATATCAAGGCCACCGTCACCATGTCGTCTCAAGGACTAAAAGATGATGTCAAGCTATCAGAATTTCGACCTCGCTCGAGCCTCGTGGAGCAGTAGTGTTGACTCGGTCAATTGTGCAGTCTCCGAGGGGCTTCTCTGCTCGTCGTTAGTATCAACTGGTCAAATTCTAAAGTATTAATAGCATTTATTATAGGCTTTCGATATAGGCTTTGATCTTAATGTCCGTCGTCGGATAGTCGTCCAAGACTATGGCATAGAGAAAATGCCTGAAGTTTGGGCTTTCGCAATATCGTCGTTCGTCCTCTGGAGTTGCAGATATCGTTCACGCGTGATGTCGGCATCTTCTCGAATCTAGGATCGGATTGTTACGTCTACCATTCAGATAATGTTGACTTCCCTTGAACGAGTTCTGGCTCTTTCCCGCACCGAACCTTTCCCCCTTCCATCCGACATAGCCCATCATTATGTCCGCAATGTCCTCGGTTCCCCAGTCTCTTTCTCTGATCTTTCGATTCATCAACCTGTCCAGTGGCCTAATTCTTGCTCATCTTGCAGCCGTTCACGCAAGGTATGGCGCCAGGCGTTGTACATGGAGAAGCGGGAACGAATTTCTGGAGCTTATTGGCATCATGTCTTCAAGCGAGACAGGGAGCCGAGGTCGCCAGTCAAGAGGAGTTAACATCCTCGGAAATGAACCACGAATGGGAGGGACGCGGAAACAGACCAGGGTTATGGTATGTGTTGGGATGATATTGATTTGACAGCCATGGGAAGAGAGGAGTTAACATCCTCGGGAAACACGGGAGCGCAAGAGCCCAAGGAGTTAGCATCCTCGGCTGAAAGAGAGTTTCCAAATTCAACGTGGGTGAGCACTGCATCAACGAGCAACGGACGATTTCTGGTGGTAGTGGTGGCCAGAGAAAGTTTCATCCATGGGGTGATATCTGAAATGGCGAGACGTTGGAAATCTCGCACTGGAGTTACCCATGGGTCGAGGCAGTGAGTTGTCGTTCGATAGGGGAAAGAAAATTCAATGGAGAGACCAAGTTGAGATATGGGCTGTTCATATGAACCTTTAAACGGGTGAGGAAGCTAAAGTGCCGGTGGGTTAAATGAGTAAGTGAAGAGAGCGGAAGGAGAGGAAATACTTGATATCTAGACGGATGTTCAACGGGAAGACCTTTTTCTTATCCCCTGCGCGATATTTTCACGGGCCTCCGGAGCTGAAGCCCGTGCCGACTATCCGCCAATGAAACAAGGGTACGGGTGTCTAAATGGGTAAAAGGCTGAGCGGAATCAGAACTTGTATCTCGAAGTAGCCCGCACCGTGCACCTTCGCAGAACGACAACCGCGCAGAAGGTGGGACGTTGGCACTGGGCATAATATTGCGGTGGGGTCTTTGCTTGGCGTGCGTTCAAAGCTGCAATTTGAGGATAAAAGTCGGATACCGTCCGGAGTTTCCAGAGATGAGCCAAGATCCAAGGGTGAAAAGATAGTACGCAGGCTAGAAGAAAACCGAGAAGTGTTTTCGAAGAGAAGCCTTGGTGAAGAACCTTGAGGTGAAGCACGAGAGTATCAGCTTAACAATTGTAGGCAAGATGCGCCGGAACTCGTCCTTAAAGATCTATCTTGAGTCCCGCAGAGATTAGCACTATATTTAGGGCGATTATGGTGTTTCCGAGGGGCATTATCAAGCCTATGTGGACGAATCTTCAGAGTAACTCGAGCGCGCATCGCAACTTTGATACCTCCTGGACTCTTGGAGGATGACAATGTCGAGACCCGTAGAAGCTGCCCCCCACCTAATGGCAAAGATTGTAAGTATTTTCCATGTAATATGAATCAAAATAACAAGAGAAAATACCGGCACCGAAGTCTGTGCCTACGGCACCGTACCTCAGTAATGACCAAACTAATATCAGCCAGCATTCATACAGGCCCTACTCGTTCGTCAGATGCGATACGATACGGAGAATAGAGGAGGGGCAACGTACTCAGTTGACAGATGTGAAAAGGAGGGATCCACGTTTCAGGATGTAGTCCGGCGAGAACTTTCGGCGCCTGTTGTGTATGAAGAATTTTTATTCAAATCGACGATGGCTGCAGTTGCTTTGGTGCTGGAGACAACTCGGGGCATCTCGGGGACAGTCGGCGGCTCGGCCCCACAACGCCCGAGCACCTAGCCACTCACGATCCAAGGACCGATTACCTGCAGCTAGCTCGAGATGACGTCTTTACTCGTTCCGGCCAGAATTGCCAGGGTCTACCTGAGATCCCGATAATGGCGCCGTGTCTCTGCTGCGTCTCGATCCCAAAGGCGTTCCGAGTCCCGACCTCCTTCAGGTCCGCGATACCACCGCCGACGGCTCTGCAGCGCGCCGAGAAACCATGCAGATGCGCCGGCCGCAGGTACATTGCAGGGACAGCACAGCGTGGCTCAACTCTCTATTCAGTTTCTCTTTTTCGGAAATAATGGTTTGGCGGCAGTGCTCGTAGGCATGAGCTGGAGTGACCTATGGATCCATGTACCACATATTTGAGACCAAGTACGTGGGAACCGGGATCCTTGGGCACCAGTACGTCGAGCCGTCGACAGCGTCAAATCCTCCTGCTCGAGGCCAACCTACATATATCGTCAGAAGCTATTACTATAGACCCCTATCATAGCAACAAGCTAAAATGGTCACATGCACATATAGTGTCGGAACGAAGACTTTGGCTCTTTAAGATCACACAGTCATCGGTATAATGAGAGGAGAGGTTTATCATAGTTGCATGTGATAATGCGAAGCCAGCTTGAAGAATGAGAAGCATGAAGCCGGATATATGGACAAGAAAAACATGTGAGTGGAGGCCAATGCAAGTAAATAGCGTCTCGTCAACTCACCTCCTCTTCCGGTCCTAACCCTTGTTAGGCTGCTTATAGGTACCGTGAAGTCCCTAGCGCCGTGCATGGCTTGGATGGCAATAGTTCGAGCATTGCACAGCCCACCGTGTAATGGATTCAGACCAGCTGCAAGCGGGTGGTGGGTTGGAGATCCATCGTGATGGTCCGTTTGGCCGCAACAGCACTGGGGCTTCCTGGAAATTGAGAACCAATACATATGTACTTCCAGTGAGCTTTAGCCTGGGTGTCTCGTTTTTGCTGTATTCAGGGGGTGCTGGATCCCGTGCCGGTCATACTGAAATGAGACCGAGAAGCGGGTGAACGGGACCAATCTTGGAGCTGGACAGAATTTTTTGCCATTTCAAGCACGCGAAGCCAGTTCTATACAGACATCTCTCCGACTCCTCCATGGTATGTGGGTGCTTTCTGGGGAAATAGATCCGGGGATTTTACCCTTACATCCCACCCGTTTCCCTACCTGGCTGTAAGACCGTCCTATGAAGGACTTCTTCTGCCCTCCATCAATGCTTACACTGGCCTTTATTGGTAAGCTTGTCGCAAGCTGCTTCTGTAGCCGACATGTTGCCTACTTGAATATGCAGACATTATACAGTGCCAGTTCAAGGTGAGGAGGCAGGACTTCATGGCTACTTTTATTGTTGTCGAGAGACATTCTCGCAAAGGTAAGTATACAGGCCGGTCTTCGGGTTGATCCTGTGGCATTTGGAGAGAGTATAAAAGAGGACAAGCTCTCAGCACCATATAACATGTATACTTTGGTCTAAGGTGGGGCCATGGAGGAACTGGCCAAGTTGAATTGACGCACCTGGCTCACATTATTGGTTGTTGAAAATCTCTTTCGCGGACCGCATTGCAGAGGGGATTATGGATCTACAACTGGTCTCTGCAGCCGATGGCTTCAGAGCGCAGGCTTCAGATGTGGTCGTGGTCTATTCTAGCGAGGTGTCTCTCTTTTTATTCCCCTAAATGGCTGCGCGAGGCTGATTCGAAATCATGAGGACAATTTCAGGGTATCTATCCATGGAGTGATGAGGAGATATCCGAAAAGAAATGGCTCAACGTCCAGAGTGTGCCCGAAATGAAGAGCTCCAGCGTGGGCTTCGCCGTGTGTGCGGACAGTTAATGGGCGAATGTAGTACTTATCATCGCTCATGTCAACGAGATTGAAATTTGTGCCCCTCATGGAGCATTGGTGCGTCTACAACATTTACAGATAGGTAGGTGTGAATGCCGAATTTGCACATGCACATAGATACATGCTTCGTGGTACCTTCCTGGTCAACATACAACTGCGGGAAGGAGGGGCTTGTGGTGGGAGGGGTCGCAGCACCCCTGCTTTGTGCGAAAGATAAGGATAGGAACCAGTTAGGAGCCGGAATGCACCTCAGGAGCAGAAGAAAACGGAGCTATGACGAGTGCCAAGACATCAGGTTCTTCTCAACAACGCCGGTGCAGCGAATGGATTGAGAGGTGATGCTCTTCTCACACGGTGACAGTGGGCCAACTCTATGGTTGCTAGCACTGTGCTGTGGCTGACGTAGGTGTGCTACCTGCATATTTCGAAAACATGGTGTGAGACTGCGCATTGGCCGCAAACCCAATTGCGACATAACAATATTATTATTCTTATTATTACCATCTGGTATTAGTTAAATACTTTACAAATAGGAATATGAAAATAAAGCATTTGCATAGACCTTTGTTGGACGCCACAACATTCCGGTGATGATGGCTTGCATCCATGCGAGTGACACAGCCGCTTGTTGCAACGTAAATACTCTTAGCTCAGGACACAAGATTTGTTAACTAAGCACCTAGTCCTGAGCAGAAGAGGATGGTGGGTGGTTCTGTTGGGCGCATTGACTCACAATGGAAATCACGATGCTGAAGTAACACTCATGTGGTGGAAAATAATAGGGTAGCTATGGGTGGAGCGATGCAGGAAGAGGGAATTGATGCAAAACTGTGTATAGTCACACTAAACTTATGAGGCAATGAGCCACTGGGACAGGACCTCGCGACGGCAACTGTCCGCTAATATCGGACCTTCACTCGGCGGCTGGATGGTGGGTAGAAACATGCTAGGAAGAGAAGTTCATAGTATATGCCAGAACAGATATCTTGCCATCAGGATGACTAGAGCCGACATGTCGCAAATCTAGAATCGCGACACGAGACTATCGACAGCCAGTCCAGCTGTCTGAGTTTCGCATGGGGTGATTGTTGTTGCATCTATAATAAAGCATTGCGGCATATTACGACGAAAATCGCTCTTTCCAGCAGGAGAAACTACTATGATTTCATCTTGTTGAAGGGAGAATATCCAGTCCAAGGGAGAAGCCGTTAACGGCTGCAGCTGTGGTTCCACCTCCCGAGTTACAGAGCTTGAGGCACTCTACACCTGCAGCTCATCTAGATATCTGGTATTTATGTGGATGGCGGAGAGCATTTCATTACCTAGAATGGTCGATATGACCGAGCTTGAAGACCGCCGACCGTTCTTCTTGTTCTATGACGATGCTGGGCGTCTGGTCTCGAAGCTGACGTCTTCGCACATTAGCCCATCTCGAGAGACAAGAAGTCTGGCAGCTTGGCGTTGGAATAGCCTTTTGGCTTGATGCTTGCTTCAAGGTGCTTTGCCAACTATGAGCGTACTAAATCGGTCGGTCTGCACCATTTTGTCGGTTAAAGCCTTATCTCCCGCATTTCATAGACGTGACGATATGAGGTCCACGGCCGAGGAAAGCAGCGATTAATTCGTATCTCGATAGTTAGGACGGTTGAAAACTCTGATGTGTCTGTCCAATGGCTTCGCCTTGCTGTGCCATCCGCTTCATCGTCACTTTTGCGGTGGGATTGAGACTGAGGATGTTGTCGAAGTGGGGTGTACCGCAACAGTGTCAGGTTTAATGTCACTGTGGACAAAACCTGTCCCTCAACGTTGGGCTTTTGTCTAGTCGCACTATTGGTTCTCTTGCCTAATGACGACATGAGGGCATTCGGTTTTTGTGGCGTGGAAATCAAAAGGCGGGGCCATCTTGACTTCTGTGGACTGTACTATGTAAGCTTGTTGGTGTCCCCGCTGGCACTGGACGGGCTGACGGAGTTGAGGGAGAGTTTGCCGTTTGGTTGGCTGCCACTGCCAAGACCCAGGTGCATCATTGAGCATGAAAGGTGCGCTCAAGCTGGTTGGGCACTGTATCCAGACTTTGCACTACAGTGCGAGATTGGCATTCCCGACACGGTGCTCGCGGATGCAAACACAGCTCCACCTCTTTGCCTCTGTGCATGTCCGAAGTACATACAGTACCTCGTCAAGCACCATCTGTGACGCCAAGGTACATTGGTACCTCAAGGCAGGCACAAGTCTGGACCAGCCTTGTATTCCCGGGCATCTGACTGGACGGAGCAGGGGACCCAACCGGCGGGTGATGGCCCAGGATAATGTTCCGGCTGTTGGAAGGCAGAGGAGGGACACATGGAAAGAATACATGCACGCACCATTCTTGGATCGTTGGCTTGCATTTCCAGGCTCCTTCGTCCCCCAAGTTTCTATAAAGTTGGTCAGTCCCACCCATCCTGATCACGATTCACTTTTTGTCCTCCTCACATCCTTCTTCACTTCGCCATTCACACTTCGGTTCATACCACACCCTACCCATAACGCTGTTTTCT
The DNA here is from genome assembly GCA_022664585.2 of Zalerion maritima. Classification (NCBI taxonomy): domain Eukaryota; kingdom Fungi; phylum Ascomycota; class Sordariomycetes; order Lulworthiales; family Lulworthiaceae; genus Zalerion; species Zalerion maritima. Next base: position 80,054 of record JAKWBI020000122.1, on the reverse strand, counting down.
TTTGCCTTCCTTGCTCAAACAGCCAAACACAACCAGCCAACCACAAACACCTCCAAATCTCAGAAGCTGTTTCATACTCAACCAACAATCATAAACACTAACCACAAATCACCACCATGGCTTCCACAACAACTAGCCAGAAGGCTGTTCATTTTGGCGCCGGCAACATCGGTAGGTTCCTCCAACCCTGTTCCCTCCAAACAAATCCTAGGCCTGGCTCCAGGCACAGCTCTAGCCCGTATTGAGAAGTTACCAAAGGCGGTTCATCCGGGCCGCCGTTCCTGCTTCACCCAAAAGAATCCACACTTTCTCCAAGCTTTTCAGAGAACTAACAAACTGCATAACCAGGCCGTGGATTTGTCGCCTGCTTCCTCCACGAATCTGGCTACGAAGTTGTCTTCGCTGATGTCGCCGCACCTCTCATCGACGCCCTCCAGGCTCAGCCTTCCTACAAGGTGATCGAGGTTGGCAACGAGGGCACAACCGAGTCCGTCATCACAAACTACAGGGCTATCAACTCGAGGACAAACGAACAAGACGTTGTCGACGAGATCGCAACCGCAGATGTTGTTACCTGCTCCGTTGGCCCCAACATCCTCAAGTTCATCGCCCCTGTTATTGCTAAGGGTATTGATGCCCGTCCCGCCGACATGAGGCCCTTGGCTGTCATCGCCTGTGAAAATGCCATTGGTGCCACCGACACTCTTGCCGAGTTCATCAAGGACGCACGCAACACTACCCCCGACCGCATTGAGTCCATGACTGAGCGTGCTCGCTTCGCCAACTCGGCCATTGACCGAATTGTGCCTGCCCAGGAGCCTGATGCTGGTCTAGATGTTAAGCTCGAGAAGTTCTACGAGTGGGTCGTCGACCGCACTCCTTTCGCTCCCTTCGACCCTCCCTCAATCAACGGTGTCAAGTGGGTCGACAACCTTGACCCTTTCATTGAGCGCAAGCTCTTCACTGTCAACACTGGCCACGCCACTGCTGCCTACCACGGTTACAATGGCGGCCACGCCACCGTCTACGATGCTCTCAACGACCACACCATTCGCAACCAGGTCCACACTGCCCTCCAGCAGACCAGCACACTCATCGTCGACAAGCACGGTATCTGCCCCAACGAGCAGAAGGCTTATGTGCACAAGATCGTCAGCCGCATCAGCAACCCCCATCTCGGGGATGCTGTTGAGCGTGTTGGCCGTGCTCCCCTCCGCAAGCTAAGCCGTCGCGAACGCTTCGTTGGCCCTGCCGCCGAGCTCGCTGAGAACGGCAAGGACGTTCACGCTCTGCTTGATGGCATTGAGATGGCATTCCGCTTCCAGAACGTCAAGGGCGATGACGAGAGCGTTGAGCTCGCCAAGATCATATCGGAGAACAACTCCGGGGAGGTCGTCTCCAAGGTCTGCGGTCTCTCTCCCAAGGACAAGCTGTACCCTATGGTCGTCGATATTGTCGAGAGGGTACAGGCTGATAATGAGGACTAAATTCAGTCCTCATCTGGGATATTTTCCTATTCCCTCTATTTATTTTTCTCTTTGTTTGGGCGGCACACAATGATTTATGTCCGCCACAAAAAGGCTGCAGGGACACGGTTATGACATAAAGGCATGGCGTTTAGGCAAAAATACCCTCTAGCAGGAGGTCGGACATACGCGTAAATAGCATCATTGGCATTGGGGATGGTATTTTGATCAAGGTGTTATGGGGTCGCATTCTGAGCGCAACAATAAATTTCTTTCGATACCTACTCATCTACGTGCTACTTGTGACTTTTGATCGATGCGGGATTGAAGGACAGCCGGCCTGGTAACCTCCGACAGCAGTGAAGAATAAAATATGTCGGTTGCACTCCGGCGTACTTTATCTGTTTCCTCTAGTACAGTGCTTCCGTCCTTATTGAAGGACGCTGTTAAGTTGTGGTTGTATAGTGTGTTGATAGAAGAGCTCAGGAAACCATGCTGCGTCGAGCTACAACGCACCGTTTTGAGAGCTATGCTAGGATATACAATAGTTCTGGGAGTTCATTCGCAAAATTTGTTTTCAGGACGGAAAACAATCACTCGTGTTTGTGGGCATTCTCAATGATGAAAATGCATATAGTGCTAGCGAGAGCTACCGGGCGTTATCTTCACGTGAGGCAGATGCTGACTTTGCATGTTTTTGGTCTTATCGCACCAAGGCCACATCGAATCGACCACGTTCACCTTCCTGTCGCTGGCGGAATAGGGACAGACACGACACCCCGCTGAAATAGAGGAAGCTCGCCGAGAAGCTCACAATTCCTGCCACAATGCGTTTAGACGTCAAGGTACGTGTTCACTTGATTCCCAGGCTGCTGCATCTTTTTATTGTGTCACCCAACACAGCCAATATTGATTCACCGACCTTATTCACCCCCTTGCGCATAGCCTGCACAGGAGCTGTCCGCAACTCCAACTTGAGCTGCTCTATGGACTAGATGCCATTCATTCCCCATATCACTGCATTCGCGATACTGATTCCCATCGAGAACCGTGTCGAGGGATTTAGCTAACATGCTTTCTTACAACCCCCAGCGCCAGCTGTTTGCCCGTAGCGAACGGGTCAAGGGAATTGACTTTCACCCCCACGAGCCATGGATCTTGACAACGCTCTACAGCGGTGCGTTTCCAGCTTCTCTATTTCCAACCTTCGGCAATCCCCGGTGCCGTCGCTTTTCTCTTCTTGAGCTTCAGCTACTACAGCTTCCGTATGAAGGGCTTTGGTGCAATGGCAGCCACCTGCCGCCAAACCCAGTCCCTTTCGCCAGCAACTTACTGACTTCTTCTTGTCTCTCACAGGCCATGTATACATTTGGTCGTATGAAACCCAGCAGATCGTCAAGACGTTCGAGCTCACCGATGTCCCCGTGCGAGCCGGCAGATTTGTTGCTAGGAAGAACTGGATAGTATGCGGGTCGGACGACTTCCAGCTACGCGTGTACAACTACAACACCTCCGAGAAGATCACGTCCTTCGAAGCGCATCCTGATTATATCAGGGCCATTGCCATCCACCCGACGCAGCCCTTCGTTTTGACCGCCTCCGATGACATGACAATCAAGCTATGGGACTGGGACAAGGCATGGAAGTGCGTTCAGGTGTTCGAGGGCCACAGCCACTACGTCATGGGACTGGCAATCAACCCCAAGGACACAAACACCTTTGCATCAGCTTGCTTGGATAGGACCGTCAAGATCTGGAGTCTGGGATCCCCCGTCCCGAATTTCACGCTCGAGGCCCACGACACCAAGGGCGTAAACCACGTGGACTACTATCCTCATTCCGACAAGCCTTACCTGTTGACCACCTCCGATGATCGCACTGTCAAAGTGTGGGACTACACTACAAAGTCTCTTATCGCAACTCTCGAAGGTCACACTAACAATGTTTCCTTCGCTTGTTACCACCCTGAACTTCCAGTCATCATCTCCGGCTCAGAGGATGGCACCATCAGGATATGGCATGCCAACACATATCGCTTCGAACAGTCCCTAAATTACGGCCTAGAAAGGGCATGGTGTGTGTCGTACCAGAAAGGAAAACAGGGCGTTGCTGTTGGTTTTGACGATGGTGCCGTGGTTGTAAAGCTGGGTCGAGAGGAGCCTGCCGTTTCGATGGACGGCTCTGGAAAGCTTATCTGGGCCAGGCATAACGAAGTAGTCTCCGCTATCATCAAAGGCGGGGACCCCAACCTTAAGGACAACACAACCATCACCTTGCCCACCAAGGACCTCGGTCAGTGCGAGGTCTACCCTCAGACCTTGATTCATTCTCCAAATGGCCGCTTTGTCGCGGTTTGTGGTGACGGTGAATACATTATATACACCGCTCTTGCATGGCGAAACAAAGCCTTCGGCTCCGCTCTTGACTTTGTGTGGGGCTCCAAGGAGAACAGCAACGACTTTGCTATTCGGGAGTCGGCCACTAGTGTGAAGGTCTACAAAAACTTCCAAGAAAAGTCAGGAGGCCTTGATGTTGGATTCCAGGCAGACGGTCTTACCGGCGGCGTCCTGCTCGGTGTTAAGGGACAAGGCGGCATATCGTTCTTCGACTGGCAAAGCGGTGGTCTTGTCCGCAGGATCGAGGTTGAGCCCAAGCATGTCTACTGGTCAGATAGTGGAGAACTCGTTGCTCTGGCTTGCGAGGACACATTCTACGTCCTGAGGTACTCAAGAGAGAACTATGTCGAGGCAATGCAGTCCGGTCAGATTGACGAGGATGGTATCGAAGCTGCTTTCGAGGTCATCACCGATATCAGCGAGAGGTACGTATTCGAATCTCAATTGCTTATATTACCTACTTGCTAACAACCCGACAGCGTGCGCACCGGCGAGTGGGTTGGAGACTGCTTCATTTACACCAACAGTACGAACCGACTCAACTATCTTGTTGGTGACCAAACTTACACAGTCAGCCATTTCGACCAGCCTCAGTATATCCTTGGCTATATCCAGAGGGACTCTCGCATCTATCTCGCCGACAAGGACGTCAATGTCACATCTTTTGCTCTTTCATTGCCTGTCCTGGAGTATCAGACTCTAGTGCTCCGCGGTGACATGGAGACAGCCGAGGACCTACTCCCTACAATCCCCTCGGACCAACTAAACAAGGTCGCCCGTTTCCTAGAAGGGCAAGGCCATAAGGATCTTGCTCTGGAAGTTGCAACAGACCCCGAGCACAAGTTCGAGCTAGCCCTAGCCCTGAACCAACTGGACACGGCACTAGATCTGGCTAAGGAGGCAGATGCAGATCATAAGTGGAAGATAGTGGGGGACGCAGCTCTAGCTGGTTGGAATGTGCCACTTGCGACAGAATGCTTCTCACATGCAAAGGATCTTGGGTCTCTTCTGCTTATATACACTTCGACAAACGACAAGGAGGGACTCGAGACGCTTGCCAGGCAAGCCGAAGAGTCGGCAGCGCATAATGTTGCCTTCACCTGCAGGTACCTGGTGGGCGACGTGTCTGGTTGCGTAGAGACTTTGACAAAGACGGGAAGGCACGGCGAAGCGGTTATGTTTGCACAAACCTATAAGCCTAGTCTCGCTCCCGATGCTGTGAAGGGGTGGAAGGAAAGCTTGGAGAAAAACAAGAAAAGCCGTGTCGCCAAGATGATTGGCATACCTGGGGACGACGACGATCTATTTCCTGAATGGGAAGAGTGGCTGAAGCTTGAGAAAGACGGCCCGGCCAAGGCGGATGGGGAAGCTGAGGAGGAGGAGGACGGGGACGGCGAAGACGAGGACGAGGACGAGGACGAGGACGACGAAGATGAAAAATAAGGGACAGACAGGCGCGGCGGTGTATTCATTGGGAATAGGAGCAGCAGCTTAAACATTCTGGGCCCGGTGTTCTGGTTGATAATGAAAAAAAAAAGACTATGGTACATCTTTTATTACTTACACGTTCTTCTCACTCTTGCCACTGCGTAGATATTCAACGACAACGGGAAGCCCCGAAGGTTGTGTGTAGAGATAACGACGGCTCCGAAGAAGCAGATTTCGGGCATCTGGATAGTTTTGCGAAAGGTGGGGAATTATCAAACACACGCTAACTACTGAATAATTAGTATCGGAAATACCACCGCTTACCATTTCTAGACTATACATAATATATACCAACTAGGGTTGTAGTAATAAGCGCTAGGGGTTGCTAGTGCTAGGGCTTTGCGTTAAGTGACCTAGATATCCTTTATCATATAGATCCATGCCTACCTGCCGAGCTATCAGCAGGCCAGCCGCAGCAATAGTTACCGCGCAATAATAAAACATCAGGCACTAATAACAAACCTACACGCCGTGTCCGGAACTAGATATAAACACACATTATAACGGAAAGGACAATGTGCGAGGTTATTACACATGGTGGTCTCACGGCAGGGTATCTATGCGGTACTAGTTTGAAGTAGCAGATGAAGGTTTTGTCCCGCGATGGGGCTTTCCAGGTCAGTCTCGTGAGGTTCGGAGCGCCTGTAGTGTCCTTTAAGGGGGGTGTCTCGGCTCATGATCAGGATGGATCCCCTGGGGCTTTTGCCTGGCCAGAACTCGTCGAAGAGATTCATGTTGTCATGGCCATCCTCGTTATCGAAGGCGGGGACATGGACCGCTTTCGCCTGCCCAATTCCCCTCCCCGAAGCCATCAACTATGTGTCATAATGCCCACTAAGATATTGGTTGCGGACTCGTAGTTCTATACCAGAAGCGAACCTCGGGCCATGGCGCTAGAATAACCCCCCTCCAGCATGTCTTGGATCTGATTCTTTCCAGCCATGGTGACGAAAGTAGTAAGTTTAAGCCAATAATAAAGTCCCCGCTTGCGAGAAAGCTCCGGTAATTGCGATATCGTCTCCTCCGTCCTGTGGAGGATGTGGAGGTGGAAGAGGAGTTTGTTCTGGTGGTGTTTGATTTCCTCCTGGGACAGGCCGAGGTGGGCGTGACACCCAGCCATCACCTTGTTTATAGCGCCACGGAGCCGCTGGAGCGACAGGTGGCCGATGAAGAATTCGGGACGGATCTTCGCCGCGCGTTCCTAGAATGCCGGTGCGGTTGGGGGAGGGGAGCCCTTCTACTAGCACACTTGCTCCTTCTCCGTTGGCATGTCCCCCTGGATATTGCTGCTGGCTGGTTTCCGCGCTGCAGATGTTCTGGAATTGAGGTGCCGGACCAGGCAGGAGATTGTACTACGACTCGGCTTCAGGATATGCCCTAAAGCAACATGCGGTAAATTCAATGTACCCTGAAAGATATTCCGAAAGGGTAGGGTCTGGAAAAAGCAGCTGTCGCATATGAGCTTCGTCTCGACGTCGTTGCCATGTGAGCACTTTGTCAAGGAAAAAAAAAAAAGATGCCGGTGCTATTATAGTATTTGGTTTTGACAATAAACGCAACTCGTTTGAGAGATGCAAGAGAATTCGGTCTGCTATGCTCTTGTCTTATTTACAGCCTAACTTTTCCTAGACTTTACCAAGCATCAGGCTTGGTGGGTATCAGAGCATGATTTACAGCCCCCAGAGAGTTCGAATATAGGAATATGGCCGTTTTGCCCTGTATGCCGCCCTACTTGCGTTGAGAATCACCACAGGAAGCTGCGTGTCTGCCTTACTCCTAGTCATAATATACTAAGCAAGCCTTCCGGCGTATCACGACGAACAGGGTAATGCAGACTGAGGCTAGAAAGGGAATTATCAACATTCAATCTTACCTGAAGCACATTTTAATCTTGTATTTGGTGTTGGTCCGTTGTTTTGTACTCTAGCCACAACAAAAACACTCCTGCATGTCGCCTTCGCTCTGCGTGGCACATTGTCAGGAAATTAAGGAGGCTATCAAGATTGCCAAAAAAAAACACATGCTCCTCTTAGCCCAGTAATTTTCCGTGTAGGCACTACGCTACAACATGAAAAAGGCAGCTTTCTCGTACCTTGAGTGGAGGGGGCCTCTACAAGACGGAGGAACCCTACCAAATCTTGGAAGATCTCACTGGGGGCACGCCACGGGAACGTGGCTCAAACGTGGCATTCACAGGGCCCATCGACAAGACGGTGGATAATATACGAGAGAGGTGGTGGAGGAACTATTTCTCGTTCGTCACGTGCGGCTTCAAATGAATACGAATCGGCATTGTCCGGTGAGAGCAAGGAGCTGACTGAGTCGGCGTATCTGAGGGAGATGGAGGAGCTTCTTAAGGTAAGTATAGACAGAGTTGATCATGGTTGCTGTTATAACTGGGTTGTATGCATACCTACTACTATACTTCCCATGTTTCTTTTGTAAGCGGCCCGCCAGGGTGGATTCTCTGATATCTCCTGCGGTACGCTTTGAGTACTAGATTAGAGATGTCCAAGTGCTTTGATTCTAATGATGAAGTTACTGGGTGTAAGCATGGGATCTTATTAATACTATCAAGCAACCAAATCCCTTGGGAATATTGTGAGCTTTTCTAGATCTTCTGGTTGCATGCCTGCTCTCCCGGGGCAATTTTTCACAGCTAGTTGGCTGACCGATCGGTGGGGACCGGAGTAGACGCACCACACTCAGCCTTCCGGCCGTCGGGCATGGGTTATGAGTGGAAAAATGATGAAGCATCGAAGTGAGAGAAATGGTGTTTACATGGTGGGAATGAGGTGAAAGAGGATGGCAGGGCCGATCCGACCAGAGAGGCAGGTAGCTTGAAACGCCACTGTACTGGTTTGTCGTGGGTGATGTGCAGGGGGGGCTGGTGAAAGAGAGAAAGAAACTTGTCGCCAGGAGGCGGCATTGAGAAAGGATGAGAGAAGGGATAGCATACGATGTAAAATATAGTTGGTATTATCATGTGGCATATTACCGTTACTTGTAAGAGACATGTCCCCGCCGGGTTGAAACAGCTGGGGATGGCTCGTCACAGCTTCCGACAGGGCCACCATCATTGATCCACACACACGGCACGTCAGTTGGAAAGTGCCCGCGACTTTCACACGAAGCTGTAGCCTGTAGGCGATTTTCTCGGGAGGGTGGGAGTGTGATGGGTCGGCCGCGATGCCATGCTAGCCGGCATGGCTGCATGGGCGGCGATGATGTTGTAAGTGTGTATCGCATCCTATCCCGAAAGGGAAATCAACGAGACCTTGTTTCAATCGGGTTGACACATGCTACTTCCTAGCCTCCATCTTAGATCTAGTAGCCCACCAGTCAGTTGGCCAGTGGGACATAGGCGAAGTTGGGATGTCGAGTCGGAATTGCGTATCGTCTGGTCTTTTCTGTGTCTTCGGCGGCAGTGCAGTGAAGCAGAAACCGAGCTGCGAGCAAAACAGGACAAAATGCGCTGGGATGGCATATCGCTGCGACAGATGGCAGTTTTGGCTGCCAGTGCGGGTGAAACACGTACATTTGAATGTAGCAAGGGTCCAGGCGGTTCTTGAATGGGGAAAAGTAAAGTCGGATTGTCTTGATGGGATGGTGGCGCACCGCTTTTCAAGGTTCCCTGCCTGTGTCGTCGAACGAACGACTACCTATGTATATTCAGAGTACGAAGCGAAGCGATGCACCCAGACAACCCCAGAACATCCGCGAACAGTATCGCCGCCTGGTGTTCGGGCAATGGAAACTATTAACAAAAATGGTGTTTTGGTGCAACCCCTCCTCCCGCGCTTTCTTTTTTGAATCCGCGCCCTCAAGCACCTCTTCTCTTGAATCGTCTAGGGCCGAAGAAGTACGAGCGGCTAACACGTCCTTCCTTGCACAAACTTCTGCATGTATCGCTTCACATGCTTTTCTGGGTCTTAAAACGAGGAAATATTAATGGTCAGTGCGACTGGCAAGATACATCCAGTGGTGTTGTATTTCACAGGCGGCTCTGTTTTAGGCCGGCTTTCTCATGGCGGGAATCGGAGGTGTAAGTCGCTGGGCTTGCATATTGCAGCGCCGGGGTGCAAGTGCGGGCATGGCCAATGGGAGGTGGCTTGTGGCTCCTGCGCCTGCGGCTCTCAAACGCCGTTTGGCATTTTACAAAATCACCGCCACACACCCCCAGGGGCCGAAAGCAACACATTGATCCACGATGCACATCGGTAGCTCCCGAATACGCCGTTTGGCTGATCCCCACGAGGCCAGCCGAGCAAGCGAGAAGGGTTCCGCAGCTGAGATTGAGAGACGAGACCTAATCTGGAATTTCCCCGAATGTGTGAACCAATAGATTGACGGTATTACTGTGCCACAGCAAATGGGGCTTCTACACACAGTACTATACCCTGGTCCCACCACCCAAGTCCGACGGCGGGGATGGGGTCGAGGCGAGACGCTGGAATGTCTGTACTGACTTTGACGCTATGCCGCCCCCTGCCAAGCTGTGTCCCTACTGTGTAATCCGCCGGCGGTTGTTTTCCCACTTTCCATCGCGGATATATGCCCTTCTGTGGAAGTAACCGCGTCGAAATAGGACAAGATAGATAGAAAGTAGAAGATCTTAGACGTCTTGGCACGACCAAAGATTGAGTTGTCATTGGGGAGTGGAGCTCGGCACATAAGAGTCCAGGACCACCCTCGACAACCCACCACGAGTCGTTGAGCCGTTGAAACGTTACCTCAAGGGCAAGTGCAAGAAGTGTTCCTTGGGCAGGAACTAGGGCACATCACCGAAAGTGGAGGGGAATTGTACCAGGATCGAAAACATGTTTGTTTCGTGCCTTCCCAGGTGAATATAGTCAGGCGCCTCCTGTCGGGCGACTTCCGAGTTCTACTTTCTCCTTCCTCGGATCTTTTTTTTTCTCCTTCTAGATTTAACCTTTTGCCTTCCTTCCTCCTTGGGTGCTAGGTACCATCCTCCAAGTCAACGAGGGGAGGCTCAAGACTCTATTCTTCTCAACAACACTCGCTGGACTCGACATCTTTTCTGTTTGGCGCTGGATCTCATTCGTGCCGATTGTTGAAACATTTCCCGACTAAAGGCTTCCGGCAAGCCTAGGATTCCGATATACAGCCCTTTAAAGTTCTTCAATTCTCTTATTATTGTCTTTTATATCGATCTCTAGAGGGGATCGATCGTCTGTTTCGCATTTTTTTGTCTAAAAATGGATTCACATCGGTGGAAAAGAGTCGTGAGGGCTTTCTTTGTATACCTCCCAGCTATAGTATTCGTCATTGGACTGGCGGCATACGTCGATGCCCCGGAACGGCTATATCGCGCCACAAGGCGATCAGAAACGGACCACCCCCTATCCAAAATTTTATCCAGACGAACCATCGACGCCCTAGAATCCGACGAGCAACTGCGGGCAGCCTACGTCTCAGTACTCTCAACAGCAGCCGCCTCTATATCTGACCTAGCTGTGAGGTTCCCAGACATTCCTCAAATATCGGCCGTGAGCGACATTCTCTCATCCCACTATAGCACTGCTGTCCCCCGGTCGTCGTCGGAATCATCCCTTGATGTTGGAAGGCGAGATATCCTATCTGACCTGTTCAAGCCAATAGGAGACTTGTTCAGTGGGATCACAGACGGCATATCCCTCCAGGGCCCTGCTTTCTTCCTCGGAGTCGGCCTCGGCGAAGGTGCATCTCAGGGCTTGAATCTCTCTACGGCGGATGGAACGAAGGCAGTCGCTAACAGTGTAATTGCTGCCAACAATGAAACGCCTAGTGGCCTCAACCCGGCACTGCAGGATGCTGCCAAAGGCGCCGCCGCCACTCTCCTGGGCAGTCTTGACATCAGCAGTCTCATCAACACGGACCCAGGGCAGCTCCCAAAAATTGCACTGGGCCTTGCCGAGGGCCTTGGAAATGGCACCGCTTCAGGACTAGCACTATCAGAGAGGGCGGCAGCATTGAGTCCTCCCAATAGCACTGAGATCCCCGATATTGTCGGAATATTTGGGTTTGGTCTGTCAAAGAGCATTGCAAGCAATGTGGATTTGCAAGGTGGCGGAGGGATTGATCTTAACTCGATCCTTGGAGACGTCGGGCTGGGAACTGTGGCAATGGTAGCAGGAGAAGGAATCGGGAACGGGACGGCAACAGGGTTGGGAATAAGTAATAACGGAGGCCCAGCTACCACAGGCAAGAATCTCGTTGACGCTGTTGGTGGATTCACGTTTGGCCTGAGCAAGTCTTTGGTCGGAGGTATAGACCTACAGAACGGGTTCAGTCTCACCGGTGGGAATGATTCAGAAGGAGGGCTTGACATTGTAAGCATGCTGCCGTCAGCAGCAATGGGTCTTGGGCGTGGGTTATCTGAAGGAGTGGGAATTGGACTTGGGGTTGATGCGGATGAACCAGTTGCAATCGAGGAAATGCCCGAGGGCCAAATCGACATTGGCGGCGCAACTCGAAACTTTGCTCGCGGACTCACTGCTGGACTGCTCTCGAACGGAACGGCCATGAAAATCGTGACAAATCTGGGAGCCAGTGACAATGGCACGGACGCTGGTGTATTTGGCGACGTAGACATTGGAAGGGTGGCCCAGGGCCTTGCGCGCGGGATGCTCCAAGGTGTGGGAGACGGAATCGACTCCGTCGGCGGTGTCCAAGCGATCGTTGACGGCGAGGCTGCACTCCCCGCAGATATGGAGGCTGCCATGAACATTACCCTTGACTTCGATGACAGTGTCAACGGCGCCGCATCTGGCCTTGGTCTTGGACTAGGTAACCAAGGAGTCCTCGTGGTGGTTCAGGTTGTGCAAAGCATGAAGGAGCAAGCCGGCGCACTCGCCCGAAGATGGCTTTTTGGTCCGAAGGCGACCCCGGAGTCCGGGCTTTACGATGAAACTGGATTGGTTCCCCGGCAAGAAGCATCAGACGACTCGGGAATAGCGAACATTCCGCTCCTGAATGGGACTCTCAACTTTAATGTCTCCAACATTATCACCGCCAACGCGATCACTTCGGTAGCTCAAGGAGCTGTTGATGCACTGACATGCCAGGGGGTTGGTGGCATCGCAAGCATTAGCCAGGGTTTGATGAAGAGTGGCATAATACCCGACACTGGAGGTGATACTAGCACTACCAACGACTCTGGCATTGAGATGCTGAAGCAACTAATTCCAGAAGGCACCATTAAACTTACGAATGAGGGCAACAACTTTGGGATCAACCTGAAGCAGGGTATTGAAACTGGAGACCTAGGCTCTGCTGTCACAGTTAACTCAAACGCCATTGCTAAATTCCTTGCCTTCATCATTATTCACAGTACGTTCCATTCTGTCTTTCATCCACATAAAATTCACTAACATATTTGATAGTCCTCTTTGCCATCATTATCTTCCTCAATGCCCTTCCGGCTGCGCTCGGCCTTGAAAGCACGAGGAACATTCTCGACAGTATTAACAAGCCCTACGTGCTACCAAATAGCCGGCGATGGGTGAATCTCATTTGGGTGTTCCTGGTCCTGCCGGGCACTATCCTCGTTCTCGTTTTTGGCTCATTGACAATGGGCTCAGCAAGCCACTTCAGGACGGCCCACGGAATCTTCGGCCTCATCTTGACGATCCTTGCTCTTGCGGCGACAGCTCTACACTATCTCATAATCATAAGAAATGCCCCGAGCACTGCAGAAACCAAGGTTCAGCAGAGTACTAGCAAGCTTCCCATGGTCCGTAACGCCCTTAATCAGATTCTACTTGCACTTGCTGCCATAGCAACATTCACTGGATTCAATGACCTCGCGTCAATATCTTTGTGCCTGGTTCATGCCATTGGTGTCGAGATGGGCATCATGGCCGGCTTCGCGCTGGCGGGTGTGTGGACCGTGGGACAGGCCGTGAGTGGGCTTGATGGATACCTGATGTTCAGGGAGTGGAGACAGAGGAAGAAGGGTGGCGAAAGAATGGCCGCCAGGGAGAAGGGGCAGGTGACCTCTGGTGATGAGGCTTAGAAGACTATGATAGTCAATGGAATCTAGGTGGTGAGGGAAGAGGAGCTAACATGTACAACACTGATGGGAACAGTAACTCAGGTGCTGTTCGAACTGTGTACAATTAAAGATAGGAACATCAAACGAAGGGCTATGAGAGGGGACACAGGTCAGAATTAACTTATTCTGTCATTAGTATGTATTCATGTCTGTTGTTTCGATAGGTTTTTTTCGTTGATTATTTTGGTTTGGTGTTGGACTGGGCTGGATGATACCCGTGGGCTGCTTCAATGATAACTATTTTTTCTTCACTACGTCATCTTCTGGGCTTTTCTTCTGGCAACATCTGCCCTTTAGAGTCGTATATACAGTAGTGGTCATCCACCGGCACTGTTTCGTTTCCACGTGATGAGTGCGCACTTTTTGACAGCTGCAGGCACAGGGGTGTGACACCCCTTCTAGTCGGGTCTTCTCAACTGCTTGCAGTCAAGACCATTAATTACTCAACTATAGCAGACGCCATCTCTAACTCTCCTTGGCAACCCATTGTCTATCGTCAACATAATACCTGCTCTTCTCTCTCTCCTTGGAGGAATGCTTCAGGCATCTGCCAAAGACCAGCAATAACAAAGATCGGAAAGACCGAATGCGACGCCTCTGCGCCCTCTTCAATCCTTCGCTCAAGCTGAGTCACCATTACCATCGCCGAGCAGCAGCCGCCATGTCGACTGGAGCAGTGCCGCCTACCATAGCGGACGTGAAATACCTATTGGCCGGGACGCTGAGGGGAATGATGCTCGGGGAGCACCCGAGCGTCGCGGTTGTTGATGTGAGGGATAGCGGTCAGTACTAGTTATCTTTCCCCACTCTGCTATTCTCCCTTCTTCTGATATCATTCACCCTACCGTCCCCCATTCTTGCACGCATCGCTCCCTTTCCCGCAGCTCGCACTCTTTGCTAACATGGGCGAGAAAAAAACAAAATTTAGATCACCTTGGGGGGCACATCAAGGGATCCCTCCATTTTCCCTCGGGCACGCTGGAATCCATGATGCCTACCCTGATCAGGAAAGTTGAGGATAAGAAGGCAGTTGTGTTCCACTGTGCGCTAAGCCAGCAGAGGGGGCCGAGTGCTGCGGTTAGGTATCTGAGGGAGATGTATCGGTTGGGGAAGTGGCCGAAGGAAGGGGAAGCGGAAGCGGAAGCAGAAGAAGGACAGACTGTTTATGTTCTTGATAAAGGGTTTGTCGGGTGGCAGGAGGAGTATGGGGAGGACGAGAGGCTGACTGAGGGGTATAGGAAGGAGATTTGGAAGGATGGGTATTGGATGTGAAGGGGGGGTCTGGAAGGAGAACGAGGGTTGAAGGGAGAGGGGTGGGAGGTAAAGCAGGACGGGAGGGATGTTCTGGGAGTTATCTATTGAATATTTTGATAGCTGGGCAAGGAGTGGAGTACCCTTGACGAGGCTCATTTTGGCTGATGTCCTCCCTCCTACGCCCTGGGTGCGACTTGACAAGGCCATGTGTATACCTATTACTTAATGGGTAAATTTACCAAAACGTTAGGGCAAAGATTATAATTCAAGTCACAAGCCGACTTCCGAGGCTAGAGTATAAACAGTGCAACAGCGCTCACTTTATTTCCCCTAGTCGGCTAGGTTCTGGGGCCGTCGCAAAATGCGACAGTTATTCATCTGGAAATGGGGACTCACTCCAAATTTCTTTTTGGGCACCTGCGCGGGGTCCATGTACAGATAGTTAGTTAGTGGCTAGCGAAGTAGCCAAGTGGTGGCAAATGCCTCCGAGACTTACATTTTCCAAATCAACGGGCCCAGCTGATAGAAGTTTTTCCTCCGTCCCAAAATCCAACATCCAACATCCTTGCCGTCATTTGCTCTTTGGGGGATCTTCAATAGCGCGGTAAGTTCCGTCCGGCTCCCCTCAAGCCCCTCAAATAGTGATACATTTCTCGCCCCTCGGTGAGCTGACGAGCACACCAATCCCAACTACAGCACTAGCGCGAGTCTCAGTCATAGTCTAGCTTGCAGCTTGGGAGGCTGGCTGAAAATGGCTCAACGTACAGTAGCTCAACTTCCCCGCAGAACAGCATGTCCGTGGGTGAGGGGGCGCCTACCTAATGTGTCTCAACACACCGAGAAAATTAGGGCTGGCGATCGATCGCTTTTCATCTAATGTATCCTACATACTCGAGATATACTACACTGAACCACTCAGAACCGGCAACAAAAAGTAGAAGCTACACTGCCGAGGCTGGATGATTTGACCTAGCTTGGGGTTTGACTTTTACAATGGCTTGTAGCCCTGGAGCGACCGTTTCCCCGGCGAAGCGCTAGTTTCTTTGTCAGTGATACGAAGAAATAGATGTGCGTGACCACTAATGTACGGCAAATGCCGAGCTGATTGATGGTTCCTATTGATGTACGATTACGGTGCTTTGAATTGCCGTAGGAGTTTGTACGTAAATTAGTAAGGAGGGACTGATCAATGGTATATATTCCACGACCAGCCTTCTCCTGATCTGTATCGTGAACTATTTCTCCTCCAACAATCCCACCTCAGTTTCTGCAAGCCCAAGTACTCAGCCCCTTGACTCCCTTATCTTGCGCTGGCCTGATATATATAGGCACAGTCCATTTGGAATCTACCGACGTACCTAGCCACCTGCTCTGCCTCGTCCATACACCTCTGCGAACCCCAAGAAAAACACCCGTTACATATCACCGAAAATGTTTATGTTCTCCGACCACTCTGCAGTAGGCATCGGCCAGCTGACTCTATCTCTCTGTGTCCGCCTCTTTCGCATAGCGAAAGTCCCCGCGGCGGCCCTGGTGCAGTCGAGGAAACAGAAGAAGCCCGAGATGGAGGGCCCGGACGCTGCCAGCACTTCAAGAAATGCGAAGAATTTGGATGATGGGTACTGGGATTAATTTTGCTTTGGGATGACAAACACGGTGAATGAGAGGTGAGATTGTTTTCCGACACCCGGCCCATCCTTGAGAGCCTATCTTATTATCTACCTGCGAACCGATTGTTAACCCGACATTTGACATCTAGTGGGGAGATGGACGCTGGTAGGGCAGGGAGGATTGGATTGGTCTAGTTCAAACAGATGGATTGGACCTTTGATGATGATACCCCAGGTGGAGAAAATGGATGATTCGAAACTCTATCCGTTCGGGGCCTGTAGATTCTGATGTTAATGTTATAAATTACAAATAAGCAATCTTGAACTGCAAGAGCAACTTGATTTGATCTTATTCGATTCCTCGATACCGCTACATGCAGGACAGCCGCATGCGACAAAAAGAGCCGATGTCAGACTTTTAACAGGACGAAAGATCGAAGTCGTGGACCCAACAAAACCCATCCAACGCGTACTTTCCGAGAATCCTTTCACGTCGATAATGCATCGCAAACAATCGTCCAAAGGCCAGTGGTTGAGAATTGCTACCGGACTTGGACTCGATTCAAAAACAAACCTCCGTGGCACCATTCAATCCCGGATGCCAAGGCCCGCCCGCATCGTGTGCTTTTGGGGCCTGCAGGCCGTGGAGAAAGGACCTGACACCCCTGGCTCAGCCTCAGTCTTAAGCCTCAAATGCCGATTGTTGAAGTTGGACAGCATAGGAATTCGACCTTTCCTATCTTTTTCCCCTCTCTCTGTCATCTTCCATCATTTATGGGTCCCATAACTAGACCAGCAGGTCAGCCAGCATCTCATTCTTTCTTAATTTCCGTTCAGATTTCTTTAGTTATTTTTCGCCATTATACCAAACACCATGCCGTCCCGAACCCACAGCGGCATGTCCCACACCCCGGCGGCCGTAGCCCAGGCCCAGCCGGCACCGGCCCAGCCGCCCATCTCCCTCCGGGAGCGACAGCGCAAGCCCTGGAAGTACGAAGGGTATCCCGCATTCTCGCGCTGGATGGCATCCTCCGACGACTTTCTCGTGCTCCGACGGTTTGGACATCTGAACACGCGAGCAATCCTTCTCATGCAAGACCGCATTGCTCGAAAGGAAGAGGAGTTGGAAAAGCTGGACACGGAAGCCCAGTACGGTCCCGACGCGGCGGGGGACTCGAGCACCTTCCGCCACGAACCAATTCAGGAAAGAGAGGAGATTCTGGACGAGTTGATTGGAATGTTGAGGAACTATAGTCAGGATTTGCCCCCAATTTACAAACAGCCAGCCACTTGCACCTTCACTGCTTACCGGGCTATGCATTCCTTGACCAACGGCAGAGGCATCTAATCCATTGCATATTATAGACGACTTCATAACCTCATACTCCTCCCTTCGCTACAAAAAAGCCCGTCCAAAACAAGCCCAAAACGTCAGGAACTGGTTCTTCAACCACACCTTAGCAATCTCCCCCGTGGAGCAAAATTTCATTGAGAAAGAAGGCGATTTGTTCACCCTCGTGAACTGGGAGCGACGATCCTATCTCAAAGAGAAGCTCGAAAACATCAAACCTCTTGGTAACCTCTTTCGCAAGCAGCACCGAGAAGACAGGCAGTTCTCCCCTTACACTACGTACCAGAGCGACACGATGCTGGAATTCGTCGCGAACGCGCTTGTTATTCTGGTGGGACTCGCAATGCTGCTGGGCCCGCTGTGGATATTGCAGTTTGTGGGGGATAACGTCAGGAGGCTGGCTATTATTACGGGGTTCGTTGTGTTGTTTGCGTTGACGCTTTTTGCCGCGACGCAGGCGAAGCCGTTTGAGACCGTGGCGGCTACTGCTGCGTGAGTATTCTTTCCTTCAACCACAGGTTCTCGTTTTCCACCCACCAGGGGCGGTTCCACGGGGCGTCTTCACGGAACGCATCTCTGGGTCGATGGAGGGGGGTTGCACTGATGGCTGACATAGCTGAGGCATCGTGACAGATATTCTGCGGTCTTGATGGTCTTCTTGCAGATTGATCCTGCCTAAAGAAACCAAGAGGAGACGTCTCGCTGGCGGGAACTTTCTTCAGCCTCTAATTGAGTATGCAAGCAGGGTGGATCCAGGATGAGTATACGGTCGGCTGCTGCGCCGTTGGGGTCCGTCCCTTGGGACGAGGTTATGCCCGCCAAGGCCGTTATGACGTAGAATATGACCTCAGCGCCGTAACCATCCCACTACGACGCTTGGGCGACATCATTGACATTGCTGTAAACCTTGTCATTTTTGTTGGATTTTGATGTTTAGGTACCTATGGGATGAGGAGACTGAGGCGGGCCAATTGCTCCTTCCTGGATCTACTTCTGTGGCCAAGGCCCTGTGTGCACCTGAGGAAGTACCATTTTTGCTTGCCCAGTTGAAGTCCATGGGCAGATGGGTGCCACCCAGAAATCAAGATGGAAGAAGTTATAGTTGGAAAGCCCCCAAGCCTCATGGAAGCGTGACGGCTGGCTGCAAATACCTAACGTCATCGAGTGTTGTCCAGTCCGTTCATGGTGGGCGTCTTGGCACCCATTTGAGTATATATCACGGGCTCTTCCATCTCGAATCTCCTATCTTAGTCGGTCCTGTAAGTTATCGAGCCACCAACCACTTATCAAGCAGCCAAGAATCCTACCCATCAAGCTTATTTCATACACTTCGAAATCCACACATACAAAACCCAAAAGTACAAAATGCAATCCGCAGGAAACAGGTCCAACATGTCCCGCGACATGCAGGAGCTCAGCCAGGGCAAGGAGCAAATCTCCAACCAGATCCGCGGACACAAGGCCAACCTCAGCAACCCTAGTATGTATCCGCCAACTCCCCTCCTTCCTGCCTACTCTCTCCTCAAAGCCTCTTCACCCACTTCGCCATACCGTAACAGCTACTAACACGCCAAACCCTTCCACTGCAGACACCAGCGAAGCATCCAAGGACCAATCTCGCCAGGCCATCGAGTCCCTCGGCGGAGATGCCAACATGATCAGCAACCAGGACGACCCCAAGAGCAAGCACGCCGCCGAGGTGCTTGATGGGAGCCGTGCCATGTAAAGTATATCACGATTGTACGACTAGGGATATGGATGGCCATGGAATACCAGTTTGGTTAGGAGTTTGGGGCGGCTCACACACACGCACACAGCCTTGGGATAACTTGTACATATAGGATTTGAAATTTCAAGGATGAAATAGATACTCTCACGATGAATGAGACTGTTGGAACCCACATCATCGAATTGCTTCTTGTGTCTCTTGTGATACTGTCTTTGGACTCCACTCTCTTTGCATCCTGGTAATACCATATTCACTGAATACCTACTGCTAGGAACCCCTCTCAAACCGCACTTCCAAAGCACTAAATCCTTAAGTAGCCTTCAATAACCCCCTCTCTATCTTCATAGTGCCATCCACTCAATCCTCCCAGACAGCCGCCTTAGCCGTCTCACTATCCTCGGCCCTCTTCCTCTCTTCCTCCCTTTGCCTCTCTTTCTTCGCCTTTTCCTGCTCCTTAATCGCTCGATCATACGCCTTTTGCTCCTCCGTTAGCTTGGGCGCTCTTAGTCCCAGGCCGGCGGCAATCATCCTTCTTGCCACGGCGTCGGTTTTCTCTGGTCGCTGCTCCCTTCCTGCTCCGCCCATGCCCATGCCCATACTCATGCCCATACTACTGCCCATACTACTGCTGGCGGTATTTGTGGTGGGCGTCGGCGGTGGTGGATCAGGACTCTTGGACTCGTGATGGTGTGCCTGCTGATCGCCGTCGTCGTTGTCGCTGTCCGTGTCTTCCGATTCCGATGATGATAGGGATTCGTCCTCCCATGAGTCGGCTACTGGTTCTTTCTTTGCCTTTTTTGTTTTCGCAGTCTTGGGCTTGGTTTGTATGGGCGCCATTGTCTTTTTGCTGCTGCTGCTGCTGCTGCCACCACCAGTTTCGAGGTGGAGCTGGGACACCGAGGCTGAGAGCTCGTCTTGTTGGGCTGAGGAAGTCATTTTAAGCGAGTCTAGCTTTCTTTGACCGAGGTACCCAAGCAATTACTTCCGGTACTCAGGTAATTGCTTCCAGCAGCGCTAGGCAACCAGGCTAGAAGTGTATCGGTAGTGTGGAATTGCCTGAAGAAGAAAAGCGAGAAGGAAACATTGGGGGGCGATCTTAAGAAACGAGACGAGACGGACCCTTGGAGGGATGGTTGTTAATGATCAAGACAACCCCAGACCCCTAGCGTGGAACGGGGCCCCACAGCCTCGTGTCTCTTCGTGTTGCGCTGGCTGGTAAGATTAGGTCAGAACGGGTCAGGACACAGACCGGATCAATGCCGACTGCAATTTATGATTAGGCTTGCGTGGATGGATGGCCCGATTACCGCGAAGATGAAAGAACAATGCTATGAGGGGAGACTTCAATGGAATGCAGGACACGAGGGGAGGGAATCGTTAGACATAGATTAATTCATTTATTTTTTTGTGACGGGCATACGGAATATGCCGGACTTTTATTCAATGGGCTGTGCCACACTTTCATTCCTTCATTCATTCCTTCATGGTCGATACTTCACGCTTGTTTGCAATTCAGTATGGACACTCCCTTCCGGGACTGAGAACTTTTGTGAGAACTGCTCCTTGCTTCAATCGGTATGAATTCTTACTTATTAAACTGAATTCCAGGTCCCGAGTCTCTGCGCCTGCCATCCAAAGGTATTCACATGCTGATAGACGAAGGGCAAACTTGAAGAAGTGGAAGACTGTGCTCTATAGGCACCTTCCCCACAGTTTCACAGGCATCTGATGGTGGGGAAGCTCTAATAATGCCTGCGGCTACAGATCGATCTCGTCGGCAGGCCCTCGGACCACTGATGAAAGGAGGGGTTTATCGATAGCGGATAGCGGTTTCCGCAGAATAATCCGAGGCATGGAGCGGTTTCTCCGAGTGGATACCAAAACTTTTCGCAGCCATCATTGCCTGTTGGCCAGTGGAGCTCTGGCAATTTTTCGGTGCAAAGCCGGTGGTAGCAATTGGATTCAGGTGGAAACACGCAGAGCAACATTATTAAGTCGCAACACCGATTTTCAACCTCTGTTGCCGAAACAATTGAGTGCCTGAGCCGGCTGGTGCGTTCGAGTGTCTGCCTAGTATTTACTTAGATCTTTCTTTTTCACTTTCTCGAGTCCGTCAGCAAGCTCTGCACACTGAGCTTGATCAACTTTCTCCTGTGTACACCCACCCATCCGGATCTTCCTCTCCCACCTCACCTCTATCTCCGCCAGCTTCCGACATCACCGCCACCGTTCCGCACCGCCCTCGGCTGCACGGTACCCAAGATGCTTCCTCGACAGCGAGTCGCATGGCGAACGGCCGTCCAGAACACATCCAGGCATGGAACCAGGATACGAGGAGGAGCACCGATCGGTAGAACGTACACCACAAGAGCTCCCACATCCACAACGAGGTCGCCAGCACATGCTCGACCTACCATAGCATACTATCCGACATCGGTGCCCCCGATTCCCTATTCGAGATTCTCCACTCTCCCAGCATTGCAAAAGCAAAAAGATAAGGGCTTTTTCGAGCCGACGGAGCCGTTGTCCGATGAAGAAAAGAAAGCAAACGATGAGGCCAAAACCGAGAAGATCGAAACCGAAGAGGTGGTAGAAGAGAATGTCACCGAGACCAAGAAGCCATCCAGTGCAGAGTCGTCTTCCGGCAGCCAGGGCGAATCTCCAGATGGAAAAGCAAGCGCTGCTGCGGGGGGGGGCCAGGGTACCGGGGGCAGCAGCGATGGCTCGGGTGACGGCGGCAAGAAGGGGAAGAAGGACAAGTCCTCCGAGCGAGCGCTCGTTCAACCAGGTATCCCGGAAGTATACCCCCAAGTCTTGGCCCTTCCTATCGCGAAGAGGCCCTTATTTCCTGGCTTCTACAAAGCTATCACCATCAAGGACAAGCACGTGGCACGAGCTGTGTTGGATATCATGGACCGCAAGCAACCGTATGTCGGCGCATTCCTTTTTAAAGACGATGCGGCCGACAAGGACACCATTGACGACCCCAATGAGGTATACGACACTGGTGTGTTTGCTCAAATAACAAGCGCATTTCCGGTTCATGGAGAAGGTAGTAGCCTTACCGCAATCCTCTACCCACATCGTCGTATCAAAATCTCTCAGCTCATCCCTCCGAACAGGAAGGAAGCCTCGAAAGCCGAAGTTGACGTCGACGAGGTTCCCGAGCCAATTCCAGCCAAAGAGTCCGAAGAGGGTGCACAGGCCGAAAAGAAGGGCGATGTTGTAGCTAGCTTCGAGGAGAGCGCGGTTGAGAAGAAGAAGGAACCCAAGACGCCCATGGAGCCTACCTCCTGGTTGCGCAAGTACCCCGTCAGTCTCGTTAACGTGGATAACCTGACCGAGGAACCGGTCGATTTCAAGAACCCGGTGATTCGCGCTGTTACAAACGAGATTGTGAACGTCTTCAAGGAAGTGGCATCGATGAACCAACTGTTTCGGGATCAGATATCTACCTTCTCCATAAGTCAGGCTGGTAATGTTACGTCTGATCCCGCCAAGCTTGCCGATTTTGCCGCCGCCGTTAGCGCTGGAGACTCGGCCGAGCTTCAAGAAGTTCTTTCTAGCCTCAATGTCGAAGAGCGGATGCAGAAGGCTCTGGTCGTGCTCAAGAAGGAACTGTTGAACGCCCAGCTCCAGTCCAAGATCACGAGAGACGTTGAGACCAAGATCAACAAGCGCCAGAGGGAATATTGGCTCATGGAGCAGATGAAAGGAATTAAGCGTGAGCTCGGCATAGAATCTGATGGCAAGGACAAGCTGGTGGACCAGTTCAAGGACAAGTCCGATGACTTGGCGATGCCGGAGTCGGTTCGTAAGGTGTTCGACGACGAGATAAACAAGCTTGCCCATCTCGAGCCAGCCGCATCCGAATTCAACGTCACGCGCAACTACCTGGATTGGCTGACCCAAATACCCTGGGGAAAGCGCAGCAGTGAGAATTTTGGCATTAAGAATGCCATCAAGGTTCTAGATGAAGATCATTACGGTCTCAAAGATGTCAAGGATCGCATCCTCGAGTTCATTGCTGTTGGCAAGCTGCGTGGTACCGTCGAGGGCAAGATCCTGTGTTTCGTTGGACCACCTGGTGTGGGAAAGACGAGTATCGGCAAATCCATTGCTCGAGCTCTCAACAGGGAATACTACAGATTCAGCGTTGGTGGCCTTACGGATGTCGCCGAGATCAAGGGTCACCGACGAACCTACGTCGGTGCCCTACCTGGCCGGGTTGTCCAGGCTCTCAAGAAATGCCAAACCGAGAACCCATTGATCCTGATTGACGAGATTGACAAGATAGGCAAGGGATATCAAGGCGACCCGGCTTCCGCACTTCTGGAACTCCTTGATCCCGAGCAGAACAACTCTTTCCTCGACCACTACATGGATGTCCCGGTAGACCTGTCCAAGGTTCTCTTCGTCTGCACTGCCAACCTTATCAATACCATTCCTCAACCCCTGTACGATCGCATGGAGGTTATCCGGCTCTCCGGTTACGTTGCCGATGAGAAAATGGCGATTGCCGAGAAATACCTTGCCCCTCAGGCCAAAGAGCTCGCCGGCCTCAAGAACGCAGATGTCACGTTGAGCAACGATGCCATTGAGGAGCTCATCAAGTCGTACTGTCGCGAGTCCGGCGTCAGAAACCTCAAGAAGCAAATAGAAAAGGTGTATCGCAAGTCGGCCCTGAAGATTGTGCAGGATATTCCCGAAGAGGAGTCTTCTGAAGCTACAGAAGACAAAGAAGCAGCCGAGTCTACCGAAGAACCATTCGACGTAGAATCCGTCAAGTCGGAAACAACTTCTGAGACAGCATCTTCAGAGGGCGACAAGTCGGAGACATCGGCGGCGACAAAGTCGACCGAAGCCACTGAGGCGAGCGAAAAGATGGATGGGGAACCCACATTGGAAGGTCCTCGAAAGCCACTTCCGATTCCTGACACAGTTCACGTCGAGATTAGCAAGGAAAGTCTCCCTGATTATGTCGGCCCACCTATCTACACCTCTGATCGTCTTTACGACACAGCTCCGGTGGGGGTTGCCATGGGCCTCGCTGTGTCGGGCATGGGGGGCGCTGCAATGTACGTCGAGTCAATTCTTCAGAAAACCCTGCGGCCTGGTTCGAATCCCACACTCGATGTGACAGGAAATCTACGCAAGGTCATGGAGGAATCGAGCCAAATTGCCTACAGCTTCGCCAAGGGATTCATGGTCAACACTTTCCCCAAAAACCACTTCTTCGACGCCGCCAGGATCCACGTCCATGTTCCCGAGGGTGCTATTTCCAAGGACGGACCCAGCGCTGGCACTGCAATTGCCACGAGCTTGTTGAGTTTGGCACTTGAAGTCCCCGTGAGGCCGGACGTCGCCATGACTGGAGAGTTGACGCTCACTGGTAAAGTTTTGAGGATCGGTGGACTGAGGGAGAAGACAGTAGCTGCCAAGAGGGCAGGCTGCAAGACGGTTATCTTTCCCCAGGACAACATGAGCGATTGGTTGGAGCTTTCTGACGTAAGTTAAATGCCTCGGAATTTTTTCCAACTCCTTGGCGAGGCGTGAATGCTAATGATCACACCCAATAAATAGACAATCAAGGAAGGCATCGAAGGCCGTCCCGTCTCATGGTACAACGAGGTCTTCGACGTCGTCTTCCAGAACATAGACAAGGAAAAAGCAAACAGCTGCAAGATTTGCGAGATTAAGAATGCCAAAATGGAAAAGGATAAGAAGAAACCTTCTAAGAAGGAGAAGAAGGAAGAGGAGAATGGCGAGGGAAAGGATAACTAGAAGAGGATCCGCGAATCGCCTCTTCCTCCTCTTCAAGGCCCTCCTTCGATGCCGCCGCCACCTAGGTTGACGCCGACGTCGATGGCTGGGGGCACATGGAGCCCACGATACCCGAAAACATTTTCATCTCAACTAGCAGCGGAGAGACGGTGGATCATGCAGTGGCTTCGACGGGGACACGAAGCATGGAAACAACGTGCCGAGGAAAAAAAGGAGAGGCAGAGGTTGCAACAGGCCGAATTGGGAGCACCACAATGCTCTCCCACTCCGCATCCTGGAGGGTATTTCAGCCCCATGGGACACATATTGCACTGGGAGGAAGAGCTGGAAACCTCCGCACGCTTTGCTACACCGCACTGGGGGGACTACTTGAGTCCCATGGGCCATGTCTTTCATCCCTCTGGTTTTTTGGTTCCGCAAGTGAAACATCAGACCACTCCTGAGGAGCCACCGCAGAAAGAGGATGTGACAGAAACTGCAGCAAGTGCCTTGAAGGGGACATGGGGCGTACCAGAAAACTTGACCACGACCGATCCATCTAGTCAAGACGAACCCGACCATGACGTCTTGAGAAGGGACAACATCAAGGAAAAGCTCAATAAATCTCTGGGAAACAAGGACCCAACGGTGGCGGACGGCAAATGGAAAGGCTGGGGAAGCTTTCTGGAGCATCGGCGTTCTGAATCCGCAAGGCAACACGAAAGAACAAAAGCTGGCGAGGATCTTCGCGGTGGCAAACCCAATGAAACAGGAAATATTGAAGGGAAGACGAACTCGACAAAATAGCAAAAAAGGAAATGAGATCTCACATTGCATCATTGCTGGTGGTAGGGGGCACATGGTTACGGTTACCCTACGAGAGAGAGAGAGAGAGCGTGTACAAAGCACAGCACGAGCATACAAAAATATACATACCATCATCCATGATGGCGGCGTTTACCGGGTGCTTGACTTGACTAGGTCATCGGCGGTGCATCGGCGGCGCATCGGACGAGAAAGTTTTACGGCACGGAGGCAAAGATATACACATCGCGACTCTTCACACTTACCAACCTAGATCCATCGGAAAGACGTGTGCATACTAGTGCACCGTTTCGGGGAAGGGAACGCTCTACTCTTGCGTGTTTTCTCTGTTATTCTTTTCTCATATGGATGGGTCCAACACAGCATCAACATGCACCATCTTTATCACCAGAACACCAACTGTGAATGTAAAACTATAGACTGCACAGCGGGTTTTCTTCTTTTCTGCCCTTCGAGCCAATAGATAAGGGGCGTCTATGTAGGATTAGGAAGGGTTAGATGGGCTCTTTTATCTTTACTTTGCGTTGCCTAGTTAGCTAGCTTTCGCATGGATGGGCTCTGTATAGCGTACGTAGCGGGGCCGATGAGAGAAACGGAGTAATTAATTAATTTACTACTATTTGCAAGGCTTATTGATGGTGTGTGTTTGCGTAGTCAATTAGAATAAATGGGAGCGTGTGATAAAGATGGGGGTTGATTTTGTTTTCTCTCGAGCTTGCCAGGCCACGCATGGGCTTGATGGGGTCGTGTTTTAAAAACCCCCGAACTCAATTCCCCATGAGAAATAAGAAAACTACGAAATAACCTCTTTTTGCTTCCACGAGGAGAGCTCAGCCATTTCCTAGAGTTTTTAACTTCTTCCAAAGTGTCTGAACGACGAGAAGAGTGAGCATGTGTGTGTTTGAATCCAGAACATAGATAGGTAGGTAGGTAGGTAGCTGGTTTCGAAGCTCAACATGATCTGGGGTAGACAGGCCAAGCCAGCTTTAGGCAAGCATGATGGCAGGCCGGGGGGTTCTTACTTAAGATAGTTACATGACATGATGTACCTTGGTAACGTAGGATAAAGACTCCGGGAAAAGGGGGGTGCGTGGGTGGGTGGCCGACGCCGAGCAACTTGTGTACGGTAGACATGTGACTAGTAAAATATCGTGTTTTACTTCTGGGAGCGCCCGGGCAGGCGGCCAGGCGGCCAGGCGGCCAGGCAGGAAGGGAAAAAGAAATTAGTGAGCGGGGAGAAGAGAAGAGAAAAGAAGAGAAGAGAAGAGAAAAGAAGAGAAGAGGAAAAAGGGACTGGCTGATTAACTAACAGAGGGCTGGTCTGCAGCGGGCTGGACTGGACTGGACTGAACTGAACTGCGAGCTTGCGCCCCTACTTTGGCAGTCCAGATTGGTGGGCATGCCGGTGGTAAAGGAGCGGATATTGGGGTGCTCGAGCACACCTTGGCTTTAATGCTGCCTTTGGGAGAGTTACTGTAGTTATGCGGCTGCTATGTGAAGCATGCCTGGCCTAGCCGCTAAGCTGGGGATCCCGTGGGGAATACTACTAATCCGCCATCGGGCGGATGTGTATTAATGAGACAAAGAGATTATGAAACTCGGACCCGTTATTGCTGGAGGGGGAGGGTGTTTGGCGTTATTGCCATCTAGGATCCTCCGGGCAACGAAGAAGCTGTGCCACCATGGTTGTTGTGAAGCATTTCATTTTAATACATACGAAATCTTTCGGTTGATGGTGGGTGTTTAATATTCTAGAGTGCCCCTAGGCGATAACCGTCTGCGAGTCAAAGAGGGCTAGCATCCCGGGCACAGTGCTTGCTATACATATCATGCCATCACGACAGAGGAACAACTGGAAACAGATATACCTATATACCCACGGATGGAACTATGCTGTGCTAATCATATGTCCAAGGAAAAACCAGTCGCACAAATAATATCGTGCTTGGGGGCTCGAATACATCCAAACCAGGATCTTTTTTGATCTTTCATTGTCCTGCGGTGCATACGTGAGGCTCTTGTGACCAAGGACAAAAGCGAGAAACCCGGGGGGCCCTCAAGAGTGACAGGAGCACGAAACGGCTCGGACAAGGGAAAGAAGTACTTACATCCGTGTAAAAAAAAAAAAAAAATCTAAACGATGGAGGAAAAACCCTAGGCAGGAGAGAAAGCGAGGGGCGAAAAAGTGAGCGGGAAAAATAGAATGCCTTCCGCGAATAGACATCCAAACACCAGCTTGTAACACGAAACCTCCCACTATAGACAGGACTCCCAGACCATTCTCAAGCGGCAGCAAGATCAGACGAATAAGATCGTTGGCATCCCGCCTGAAAATCCCTCTTCTAGCGATTCCACCGGTGCCGCTCCCGCCGTACATACAGTAAGCATGCAGAGCAGGACCACCACTAAGGAGTCATCTCGAGACTTTCTCCGTTCCTCCTCCCCCAAACACTGGGGGACGCGGGAGCGAAAGGACGTGGGTCACCCGTGTCTGCGCTATCAGGCCGCCATCCTTCCTCGTCCCTCGTCCCCCCCCCTTCATGTAACATACGTTAGTATGCATATCCAGCGACAGGTGGTCTATCCATCCATATATCCCGCCCTATCCCACTCGGAGGCCAAACAACGTGATCGTCCAACAAAGCATAGGCATATGCAAAACGGGGCACCATCCGCCGTGCGTCTTCCCCGCGTCAGGCTTTCCTAGCTGCGCTATATGTGCTCCTCGTTCGCCATCCAAGTAGAGAGCGCACATGGGGGTATCGCCCATGGAATGTCCTTCTACCCTTGGGTTCCCCCGAATCCCAAAGCATGGAGAGGAAGCTAGCATAGAGGAAGCACTTCTATGCAGTGCATAAGCAGCCTAGAGCCTCGTTAGCTTGTGTGCGGATGTATATATACCAACATATGTTCTCCTACCTTGATGGCGATCGTGGGGGGCTAGAAAATCGGTTTAGGGTGTGTGGGTAAGCGGATGGCAAAGGACTCGAATATCTGGGGTACATGTTCCATGGCTATGGAGTGGTTCTTCAGTACATGGGTACGAGGGGGTTCTGCTCCAGGCCACGAGGCAACCCATCGTCCTCCCTTATACTAACCAACACCAGGTGCTTATCAAAGGTAATCGCTCGTGATGGTTCTATTACACCAGTGGCATGATGGTCTTCTGGTATCTCATTTCATGACGTGGAAAAGGTCATAGGATGGACACTAAGGCAATGTATGGATGGATCTTGTAGCCCCATCATGTTCCTTCAATCCCACCCGACCCATCAGTGTATTGAATCATACGCGATGACGGATATCTCATCTACAAACCATGAGTGCATATAGGTAAAAATATCCCACAGGTGTCCAGAAATCTAGGTGAATTGGGCTTAGATGCAAACACAACTGTTCAAGATGCATGCAGGCCCAACCTCTGTGATGGGTCGGATAGCCAGCACATGAAATCGAAACGGCCAAAATGGATAGCGAAAACTTTCCGGATAGCTGGGTATCGACTTGATTTCCGTGCGAGACAAAGTTAGTGACGACATGCTTTCGGGAATTACCGTCTTTTAGTACCGTTCTAGAGATACGGCACGCTCCCACCGACTTCTCATCGCCGGGATGTCTTTGTTTTTTAAACACTCCACGGCAGGGCTCCTGTGTGTTTCCCTCAACTCTCGCCGAAGCCAACGGCGATGGCCTCTTGGGATGTGTGGCCTGACGAGTGAGATGCAGCCCAGTCGGCAGTTATCAGGATACAAAATTCAGCGGCTGTTCTGAAGCCAGGCTAGATGCCAGTTGGGACGGGATGGGATGACAAGCGTGTCTCGCGAAGAAAACCATAGTCAGAAACGGGATATGCGAGATATTATGACCTCACCTAGAGGAGTGTGGTTGAGTGAGTTGTCGGTGGCCACCCATACTCCATCCGCCCCATGGTTTGTCTTGGAAAGGCCGCAGGCGGGTCGCAGCTGGATGCCAGGGTATGCACGAGCCCATGTGTAGCGTATGAGCGGCTATAATTGCCAAACTGTCGCTACTTCCTCGTCGCTAGACAATGTTGCCCAATTCGGATTCTGCCCAACTGGATCTTCGTCGCATGGCCGGTTCTTTGGAGGCTCGACCAAGGGGTTTGATCAAGGCTCGGGCTATGCAACCAATGGGATGTGAGGGGATGGAACCGCAAATCGGAGCTCGATGAGTTGGCACTCCCACTGACTGACGATGCGCTCTATGTTAGATGCCGTGTCCGTGGTACTCGTCCGGACCCAAGCTGGGTTTGAGCAAGACATCGTCTATCGAGTACTGTCGCCAAGGTGCTGAAGTCGGATCTGGTGTTTTACAATGTGTGCGTGTGTTCTTCCACAAGCTCGAATGCTGAATTCCGGGCCGGGATGGATCGACAACCACTATCATCAACCACTAACCTAGCGTAGAGCTAGCCTATAAGCAGCGTGCCATTATTGCTGGGTTATGGCCCTGGCTCTAGAAGTTTGGTGTAAAATTAAGCTCGCATACGGTGCATTAACGAGAGACTCGGGAAGGGCCGCCATGGCGTGGTCCACGGTGGCATGGCTATCCTTACTCAACAAGCAACCGTGATCCGGGCTCGGTCGACTAACCCGCCGTCTTCTCGTGGGCATGTGCAGATGCCGGGCTGCAATTGTGTTCGGTCTGCAAGATTGCTGACGTTTTGCATCTGCCTCTCGAGGCGACCGCGGAAGCATACTGCATGCTGACACATACCACTCGACGATCATTGCCATTGATGCCCAAACTCGACGCAGGTAGGAGAACCACATTTGTTCGCCCGCAGCCAAGTCGGCCGAGCTGGAAAACACCCCGACGAGGCGAAGGATTTCCAGCAGACGCATGTTCCCCTCATTGCCAGCAAGGCAGAGTCTCACAGCCTCGTAGATTATACTCGCAGGCCATGGCCGTGTTGAATGCCATATTCGAAGCCATACCCTTTGACTTCGAGACTGCAGCCGGGCTGACGGGGAATGAATGGTTGGATGGGAATAGTTGGCCAAGCTGCAAGGTGAGGGTAGTCCAGCCTGCACGGCAAGTCGCAGCGGTGGCGTCCAAATAATTTAAATCTCTGCAATTAGATTGAGATCAAGAGGCATAGTTGGCTGTACTAAAGGTGATCCAACCATGCAGCCGCGGGGAAGGCGCCCCAATGCTCGTCCCCCCCATGTCTGGAAATGCGCGCAGGCCGAGAAAAGCAGTCTTGCTTTCAACCTGGCTGATGGCGTCTTGATGGCAGCATCTGGTTATGCCATGGCCAATTAGCCCTGTGAGGCAAACATATCGCTTCCCGTCGCAACATCACGGGTAGCATGATGTTGAGACGAATGAATATTCGGACAACTGATGGACTGTGAGAGGTTAGGGGCTCAAGATAGAGGGCGGCCGTCCTAGATCTAGTGTGCAAGGCATGACACCGAGTTGGCGGTCAAGGTGACGTGTGTTTACCCAAGATTTGACCAGAACGGGAAAAAGCATAAAGAACCCCTCAAGTAGAGTAGTATATCAGGGTACAGCATCACCAGCAATATTTGTACACAGCGCACACAATTTCATTGGGAGAGAAAAAAAAAACCCCTGCGGGGGATATGATGCGTGATAAATCGGTGGGGTGTGTGGAGTAATGCTTGCTGTACACACATTGCTGCTGTCAATGGTATAGCCGGGCATACTGACCGAGTCTTTCACCACGAGGAGGGCATGGGCATTTTTGGGTACAGGTCGGCCGTTGAGGTCTCAGAGTTGAGCGATTCTTGTGGCCTTAGTCTTTGGAGGGCGTATTCTTCGAAATGCATCCTGGCGGCGGTAGGCTTGAGCCATGTGTCGGAACTCAGAATACGTAAGGAGGCCCGAAAGGGTGGCTGTGCGACTGCACTCTAGGTTTGTATACGGAGCTAAGGTGACCTGCGCGCATCTCGAAGACAATGCCAATGGAAGGATATGAGTACCGTGTTGAACCGTGGCTCAGTACCGTGTGCATTCGGAATGGGGGTATGGATCTGGGTCCACGCATGCACGACAAGAGCCCGTCGACAAAGTCGGGGTGATGGTTGATGTAGGGATGAGGTTGATTGTCGAATGAGGAACGAACAGAGATGCAAAAAGCACAATCTAAGCGGTTTCGGCAGGCCACTTGGGCTGTTTTGAGACGAGCTGTACATGATCGATGCATCATGGTCTTGTACAACTCATCAATGTGCCCGAGCCACTCCTAATGGCTGCAGTTGCGTTGGGCGGTATGGGCGGACGGCGGTGGGGGACGGACTGCAATGTATTGTTCATACACCGTAACGTAAGAACTAGTACGGAAGACAAGCCCAGTGAAAAGTATTACTGGGTGAGGGGAAAGTATTGCTGACGGAGCACCGCAGCAGAGGCAGTCAGCCATCGGTTGAACCATCCATGATTGAGCAGTTCGATTGCCGTCAGACGCCGGGCATATTCACGGTTAGGTGAGGTTAGCGAGGTAAGTACATGCTGCTAAATAGGGTAAATATATAGACCGAAATGGAAGCGACAAAAAAACGAAAATTGCCAACCAAGATTTTCAAGGTGCTAGGATGAATGGTCAAAAAAGCACCGCCTTGCATTGGGTGCGGTGAGATGAATGTGCAGGACGGGGAAACACTCGCAAGGGTTAGCTACATGGTGCTAAATCATGAGGTTCTGTGGCAGCAGTAGCAACAGCATGAGAAGGGCGGGACATACTGTGGGTAGGAGGTTGAATTGAAGTGGTGGGACCAAGGGGGAACCAAAACAGAAGAAACGTGTCAGTGAAGATACTCCAAAGATAACCAGTTTGTCGATTTTTTTACACCTCTCGGAACAGATCAATACGACAAACATAATCCGGGTACCAAAATTGAAGCGAGAATGGAAAACCTTGTTACCCCAAGCTGTGAAAAGTACCTAATCCCGCAAGGGTTGTACCTGCAACCCCGGTTCTGTCACTGAAGGACCTTTTGCCATTTCGCCTCACTGACCACTATCCGCCCACTACAACCTGCCACTAAGCGCATCGGTGCCATTGGGTGTCATTGGGTGGTCCAATTTCCATTGGCTAGCAGGTGCGTACCGCCCGAGCAGGTAGGAACCCCCGGTAATAGGCGGCCCCAGTATTGAAAGGCTGCCAATTCCCAGCGACATACGACCTCGACTCTTCCTCGTCTCCTTCCTTCCAATTTTTTTTTTTGGTTTCTTCCTCTGCAATTAAGTGTAATCTGTATTCTAGACTAGCCCCTCGCTGGACATCTTTGCTTCCAACGGCCCTGTAAACACGGTCACCCTACCGAGCGTCGCGCGATACCCTCGAGGACTGCTCCGAGCCTTACCGTCGTCCCATCCTTCGGCATCCGAACAGTTCTATTCTATCATCGAACTATTGCAGGCGAGAAAACCACCAAGCAGACCCTAGGTCAGATTTGCGACGGGTACCCTCGTTCCGCCAACCCCCATTACCTCCTATATCTGAATATGCTCGCTTGTTGCGAAGAGCCGCCGCCTGTTGTCTAAACGACACTGTATCCGGCTCTCGGATAGCTGCAGTAATCCCTGGGACTCGGCTGGATAGCCACATCGATTTACATCCGCTCCCGAAGCGCTCTTTTTTCCCTCGCCATTGCCACCGACTGTCTTAGCGAACACCCTCAGCTCGTGGCCGACCTCTGCATCGCGCCTCGGAAGGCTTGTGTTGCCTTCCCTGGCATAGCCATCTAGCCATCTGGCCATCTGCCGTGTCAACCGTCTTCCTTGCGCGGCGTGTACTGCTCTTTACTACCTGCCTACGAGCTACAAACCCTCACTCCTTGGTCTAATTGTTTGCACCTGTCTTGCTCTGAGGCATTTAAACCCCCTGCCTAAGGCCCTGTTGAAAACGCATCCGACTCGGCAATTCGATCATTTACAGACAGGGCACTTTGCGCCAGGAGCAAGACACTCACCAAGACCAGCCCAAATCTCATATGGCACACCTGGACTCCCCTCTAAAGAAGCAAGCCCTCGCCGAGATGAACAAGAGATGGAGCTTTCTAGGAATGGACCTCAAGAAATTGACCACCCCTTGGCGATCCAATGGCACGTCTGATGGGTCGAACACCTCGCCAAAGGCCAAAAAGACCCTTACGGTCGCGCAAAGCGACAAGCAGGTAGATAAATCAGACAGGCGGACGATTGGAAAGGTCATACCTAGCTTTGGTCGCGTCAAAACCTTCAAGAGACAACAATCCGAGCTACGCGATAGACTAGAACCAATAGCACCATCCCAGGGAGAAAGGAGGACTACGTCAGCAGACAGGCGAACAGATACGTCGCGCAGGAGAAAAGCATCAGAGCCCAAGTCTCAGGGCCCACGCGCCAGTGCTCCGGCATTCCCTTCAGAAGGCTACTCGGATGATCCTGTCCTACCCGCGCCCGCCTTCCCCGTGTCGCTTCCTGCCAGCCCCTCAGTCGAAAGCCATCAATATGAGACCCTTAAATATCCTTTGCTTCAACAGCCACTGCCGTCTTTTATCGTTACTAATGACTCCAAGGCTCTGCCTGCGCAACTCGAACCGGCTTCTCCAGCTGTCGAGGAACCTATAGAACATATTTCCGAAGCCCCGGCATCTGATATGTTAACAAAGGGGCCGGCGGAGGTTCAGGAGCAAGATGAACTACATCGAGATATGTTGGAACGTGAACTCAATACACCGGCTCCTATCGAACCCGAGCAATCAACCAATGAAGCAATTGCCGGCCATGAGCCGCTTGACCCTCGCCACACTGGACACGACGGAATTCCAGTCGAGGAAAAATGCGACCAAGATCAAGATGATAATAAATCTGACCATCCTCCATCTGAGACAGACTCACTTTTCGACGAGATTATACGCAAGGAGCTCGAGAGGAAATGGATTCTGAACCTCAGCATGCACTTTCGCGACAGGTCAAAACGGGAGAAATTTTTTGTCACGTACCACCAGCAAACCCCATGCATCAGTGCTTGGAGAAGAGTCACTATCTCGTTAGACTATCGCGATGCCCCTCCAGGCTCGTTGGAGCTTGAATTACTCCGCACAAACTACCAGCGAGACAAGAGCGCGAAGATCTACGAATCCATCCGCGAAAGTCTGCTCGATATTCAGTTCTATCCGACGGTGACCAACCTCAAACTACAAACTACTAATGGCCGGCTACATGTTCATGTAGTCGAAGATGTCAATGTATGCATGCCTCAGTCATTCCCAGCTCTTGGCCCAGCCAGTCCCACTGACGCAATGACAGGAAATCATCAACTACCCAAACTCGCGCATGGTGAACCACCTAGGATGTCGCTTGGTGCGTGAGAGCGAAATAGAGTTTGATTCCCACATGTCCGGCTTCGTATACAGGGTCAGGGTCGACAACCGGGTCTTGATCAAGAAGGAGATTCCCGGCCCAGATACGGTGGACGAGTTCCTATACGAGGTAAACGCCCTCAACCAGCTACGCAGCTGCCGCAACATCATTGAATTCTATGGTGTAGTTGTCGACGACCACGACGACAAGGTGAAAGGCCTCTTGATCAGCTACGCCGAAAAGGGTGCCCTCATCGACATCATTTACGACCATAACCATAGTCTTGAACGAGAGCTAAGAGAAAAATGGGCGCGCCAGATCATCAAAGGTCTATCAGACATCCATGAGTCTGGCTTCGTTCAGGGCGACTTCACCCTCTCCAATATTGTCATTGACGAGAATGACGACGCCAAGATCATCGACATCAACCGTAGGGGCTGTCCGGTTGGGTGGGAGCCTCCAGAGGCAACGCCGCTGATAGAAAGTGGTCAGCGCATTTCGATGTATATCGGGGTCAAATCCGATCTATTCCAGCTCGGAATGGTTCTTTGGGCGCTTGCAACACAAGAAGACGAACCCGAGTCGCACCCACGTCCTCTGCATTTATCGGCAAGCGACGCTCCTCGTTGGTACTGTCGAGTGGTCGAGACTTGTTTGAGTGATGACCCTCGCTTCCGAATGCAAGCAGAATCTTTACTTACATTCTTCCCGGATCGCTGCGAAGATCAACTAAGCCATCACAGGAGAAGGACGGCATCATATTCTGTGTCTGGGGATGACTACTCCGTCCAGAGCTTCCCCAACAACCACCAATCATATCACTGCGTGGAAGAAGTGAATACAGGCAAACCTCATGTCACACCCCGAGTCACAACAGTGAGCCCTCCGCCTGATTGGTCTCCAAGCTCCCCTTTAGGGTACACAGAGACTGATGCTTCACTGAACGGGTTGCATCTCGACAACGGATACCAGCCAATGCGGGGGCGTTCTCCTCCCAGGGACGCTGGATTTCACACCCATGGGGTAACACCGCGCTACTCTTGGCAGGACAACAATGTGGCTACTGGCTGGGAGTCTAGGAGTACTTCGCCACGTTCCGGGGTCTCCCCCCGACTCAAGGCATCGAATTTTGGGCAGGAGCAGCTTCTGGATATTGTGGATGATGTTGATGCGATGCCGGCAGCCAACGAAATCTCTGTAGCGCCCGTAATCCCTGCTATGCCTTCACATGAAAACGCATCGGGGAATACAGATGTTGAGCAACATGCGTATGCTGAGGAAGTAGAGGTACCCACCCAGCCTTTTATTGACAACGACACCACCGAAGGGCATCAAAGCGCCACTTCGATTAACAATATTCCACATGATCCCGAGATGACAGCATTGGGCCTAGAAATTGACGTGCATTCTGCAGGAAAAGGCGAGGTAGAGAGCCCATCCATTAGAGTTGCGACTACGGTGAAACCAGCTCAAGATGGGTTGTGCGAAATTGGTTCTCCACTAAACATAACACAATCCGCCAAGATGGAGGCAAACGAAGACACCACGACAGGACACAACTTCCAGGACAGATATTCTGATCCGCGAGGGCAACCAGAAAATCAGGAACCGGGGATAACAGTACCCGATATTAGCGTCGAAAAAGCGGAAAGTCAAGGAAAGGATTCGGGGATTGACACAACGAAAACCATCATACGCAATGATGTACCGATTAGTGCTCAACAATCGGCCAAGGTCTACGAGTCTTCCAATGCGCGAGCAATAACAGATCAGATCCCGTCGCCCAAGCCCCCAGCCAGTCCATCGCCGACTAGAGCCTCGGCCGTCCGGAATGGGTCTGATAATGGCGACTCTACACTTCTAAACGGGATTTGTGGAAACGATGAAGTTCCAATGGATGAAAAGCGTCGCAGCGCCTTGTTTGATGACTTGGACGCGATCGTGACATCTGATGTCATCACTCACCAGGTCGCGACAGGCACTAGCAAGGCGAAGCCCTAGTAGGGCACAGAAGTTGGGAGGGCTTGATGTTTTCCTTATATGACCTTGGGTCTCGCATCTTTTTTGGTTGTCGGGGCGTTTTGGCATCTTTC
This sequence comes from Zalerion maritima, assembly GCA_022664585.2. Classification (NCBI taxonomy): domain Eukaryota; kingdom Fungi; phylum Ascomycota; class Sordariomycetes; order Lulworthiales; family Lulworthiaceae; genus Zalerion; species Zalerion maritima. The sequence goes on along the minus strand of JAKWBI020000122.1, from coordinate 42,687 downwards.
TAGCAAACGCATCCTTCTATTCCTCCCATCGCGCTCTATAATTGCTTGCATCGTATCTATTGTAATCTATTATACATTCTTACCACCATTGTGTTTTTATTGGTTTTTTTTTTCATAATTCTAGTTGGGAGATTATGGATCTACTCCAATGTATATACCCCCCAATGCTCTATCCTCAAGGATCGACGAGTTCATGAAAAATGAGGTGATTAGAAGGAAGGAAGGCTATGAAGATAAATGGTTTACGATAATGAAGATGAACCTAGAAACGTACGAATACACTTGACCACTATTCAGAATCTCAACTTAAGTTGACAAGATGCCACATCAAATCCTTCTCAGGTTATTTTCATCCCAGCTCTGGTCAGCCGATGGACAGCTGGCAAAGCTAGGGTCGCTTGCACGTGCGTCATTGCGCGGCCCGGAAAGAAGTGTTCGAGAAGCCTGCCAAATAAGGAATCCAGAGCCTTGGGTGATCCACGAAGGGCGGCACGTGAAATAAAGTGATCCCAGACGGCTTCGACGATTCAGCGTACCCCACTATTCTCAGATGAGTAATGCAGGCATCTCTCCAGATCCTTGTCCAGGGGGTGATTTCTGTTGGGAACAAGGGAGCACAGCAAAGCGAATTCTGGGTTTTCTTGTTTCTTTGCTGTCTCATCAAGCCAAGCTTCACCCACCACACATTGGCCGAGCATCAGGGGATGTATAAATTCTGCTTATCCAGGGTATTGCCAGAAATAATTTCTGGCTGCTACATAAAGCCATGCAACTTTTTATGTAAATCATTATTATCAGGAATCAAAGTGATTCGTGACTAAGGTGGTAATGTTTATTCTTGCTATGATTCCTCCTTCCAGTGTCTCCTCCAGTGCCTTTTCCAATGCCTATTTTAAATACAAAGGAAGCTACTATAGGTGGGAGAAGTCATGTGTAGGAGGCGTTTGGGTGTGGGCTACGCGTTAAAGGCGCCGCTGCCAATGGTAACAAAATTTCAAATAGGCTTTATAATAGGGACTCGAGGCGGCATTTAAGGAGGTACTGGAAGGAGGAATTATAGCAAGAATAAACATTAGCTTAGTCAATAAATCGAGCTTCTCGCCTAAGGTTCCCGAATCACTTTGATTTCTGATAATAATTATTTACATAAAAAAGGGGTATAAAATATTACATGCACTTACGATGTATTGGCCTGGTAAAAGATCTGGAAATACCCGAAATATTCAAACTCCGTACCCCCCTCAGTACATCTCAATGCTCTGTTGCCCATATCTCAAGCCGAGGTAAGTAACATGTGAAATGAGTTTAAACCCCAACTGTTTTACGATAAGGAGAGAGAATGATGCCGAGCACTCTGCATGCTCACAACACCAGAGCCCGTGGGCGCGTGCAAAAAAAGAATGTTGAGACGAAAATGGAGGGTTTCTGGGTGGGTTGAGGTTGGAATCGATAAGGCTCACAGGTGTGTGTGCATTGGTGCCTGCCAAGACATAAGCTGTACCTACAGCAGCTTGGTTGCTCCTGCGCACAATTGAAAATGGATCATGATATCCAGCATGCTCCTGCGACATTAGCAACTTCCTACTCAACCTCTTTTGCAGCAAGAGTCTTTCTTGTTGGGAAATTGAATGATGCTCGCGATCGTGAGATGGTTCGACAAACTTATATTCACAGCAGCAGCTGGTTCGGTTGAGAGAAACTCACGATAAACGAGCCGCAGTGGACATTCGATTTCTTCGGGATTGCTAGGAAGGTGCCGGGGATGCCAGAAACCGACCAACACACACGCGCCGCAGGGAAGAGCAATTCCCAACTGCAACGAGCAAGCAGGCAGTTGCAACAAGTGTTTCGGAGCGTCCAGGGCTCGGCGGGGGATCATCATGGCCCGGGGCACACAACGCCTACATACAGGCACAGACAGGTTGAGAAAGCCGGGGCACAGTTGACCGACGTGGAAAGTGGCGGGTTGGGAAAGTGCCGTGTGTTTGTTGGCTCAGTGGTACCTGTGGGGTACTTTGTTGCCCTACGATCTGTCTTTCCCCGTCTAGCCGCCACCCATGGCAGGCTTCTCTCAATCTTCACCACCGGGCCAATCAGCGGTGCCTGGACGGAAACTTGTTGGGGAAATTCGTTGAGGAATAGCGTCCTTTTTTCCCTCCCTTCATCAATGTGTAATTGATGAGTCCTTCCCCGTTTGCGTCCGACTGCATCTGCGGCTAACAAGATGCACAGTGCTCACACGGTTCCATAGGGTTTCAAATCAGGTGAGTAGGTTCCAAGACTAGTAATCCTCCACCCAAGATTCCTCATAAACATACAGTGTCAAACATGGCCATCTCAAACTGTGTTTGTTTGTCTGGGCCCAGTTGCTCACTGAAAGGTCCTTGAAGCATGCATTCCCACTGACCCGAACCCATCAGGAGGCCCCATAGCAGCACAGCAGAGATCCCCCAGCCAAGACGACCAGATCTCAAAGGTACTCCCGATGTATCTTTCGACTGCTCCGTCCATGCCGCCTTCCCTTCTTCCCCACGTTGTTTTGAAGTTTGAATGAAATTCGTTTTTGCATTCGCGGCTCATCAACAACTTTCTTTAGCCCAGACCAACCAAGCGGGTCCCGTCTTTGCCATCCCTACCTTCTTTTTTTCTTCTTTGATAAACACCCTCTCCCTCCTGTTCCAGTTTGCACTCCTTTTCCCACTCCTCTCTTTTTCTTGTCCTTTGTCCCTCTTCCATCTTCCAACATCTTCCCGTCTCCACAGACTCCGAGGCCTGGAATCTATCCTCAGTGTACGCGCAGTGTTGTTCCCCATATCCACGACTGACCGTCGTTCATCATGGCGTCGGCATCAACGACCTCGTCCATGCAGGCCGAGGCCTTCCCCGACGGTACCAGCGAGTACAAGCCGTTAAGAGCTTCCAACAAGTTTGATTCAAAGAAGCCTCATATTTCCGACCAGCCAATGACCCTCAAGAACTGGCCTCAGCACTTCAACTGGCTGAACACCATCATCATCATCGTCATCCCCTTCATCGGGCTCATCAGCACATATTGGGTCCCCGCCAACTGGAAGACCGTAGCCTTCTCAATCTTCTACTATTTCCATTGCGGTCTCGGAATCACCGCTGGTAAGGGTTTTTACTTTTTTTTTTTTGAAAAGTCTCGAATCTCACATTAAGCTATTGTGACTAGTATATGGCATCGTACGCTAACTCATATCACCAGGATATCATCGTCTCTGGGCTCATTCGGCATACAAAGGTTCCCTACCCCTCAAGATCTACCTCGCCGCCGTCGGTGCTGGTGCCGTTGAAGGCTCCATCAGGTGGTGGTCCCACGGCCACCGAGCCCACCACCGCTACACCGATACAGACAAGGATCCGTACTCTGTCCGCAAGGGCCTCATGTACTCCCACATTGGCTGGATGATTTTCAACCAGAACCCCAAGAGGAAGGGTCGCACCGACATCACCGACCTAAACGAGGACCCCGTCGTTGTCTGGCAGCACAAGAACTACATAAAGACTTTCATCACCATGGCTCTTATCTTTCCCACCGTTGTATGCGGCCTCGGCTGGAACGACTGGCTTGGTGGTTTCATCTATGCTGGTATCCTTCGCATCTTTTTCATCCAGCAGGCGACTTTCTGCGTCAACTCTCTAGCCCACTGGCTCGGAGAACAGCCATTTGATGACCGTAACTCACCCCGTGACCACGTCATCACTGCCCTCGTCACCCTTGGCGAGGGATACCACAACTTCCACCACGAGTTCCCCTCGGATTACCGCAACGCCATCCAATGGTACCAGTACGACCCTACCAAGTGGTGCATCTGGACCTGGAAGCAGCTTGGTCTTGCCTATGACCTCAAGCAATTCCGCCAGAACGAGATCGAAAAGGGCCGTCTACAGCAGATGCAGAAGAAGCTTGATCAGAAACGCGCTACCCTTGACTGGGGTACTCCTCTCGAACAACTTCCCGTCGTCAGCTGGGATGACTTTATCGCCCAGTCCAAGGAAGGCAAGGCTCTTATCGCCATTGCCGGTGTCATCCACGACGTGAGCGATTTTATCAAGGACCACCCTGGTGGCAAGGCTCTCATCTCGTCTGCCATTGGCAAAGATGCCACTGCCATCTTCAACGGCGGTGTTTACAACCACTCCAATGCCGCCCACAACCTCCTCAGCACAATGCGTGTCGGTGTCCTTCGTGGTGGCTGCGAGGTTGAGATCTGGAAGCGGGCACAGTTCGAGAATAAGGATGTTTCTTATGTTAATGACTCGTCTGGCCAGCGTATTATGCGTGCAGGTAACCAGGTCACTAGGGTATCACCCCCTATTGCCAGTGCCGATGCCGCATAGAGTGGAGGAACGAATAAAGAAGAGAAGGACAAAGAGAGATCAGCCATGAATGCTGAGTCCTCGAAGCACACCCCGTATCCTTGAAGTATGACTCATCCTTGTAACAGGCGTTTGGGAGGATACGAATTGATGAGCACGGAAAGCCCCAAACATGTCGGCGACACGGCTCGAAGACACGGGGGCGATCCGACATTTTGCTTAAGAGAAATGCATCTTTGAGAGTTTCTGTTACTCTAAATAGTCTGGCGTTGGCGGTAATATTTTTCATGGGGGTTCATTCACACGATGCACAAAACATCCCACTGCCGCTTTAGCAGCTAGACTACAATACAAGCATCTTTAGGAAATGGACAAGATTAACAGTCAGATGTACATTCATCCTAACAAGAAAGAACATGTAAATATCAAGAGGAGCTTCTACTTTCCTGTATGATTTGTGCTGAAATATCCATGGAGCTATACCAGCTTGTATTAAGTAACCACTCAAGGACAAACTAATAGCAATAGCAGGAAGGACTGACAATATACAATTGTATTACAGGCGTATCACATGACATGATCGGTATATCGCAGCGTGGAAAATATAGTCCGCCAATGGTATTATCCATTGCGTAGACTTCCAACGGGCATCTCGAATAGGTAATGCCTAACTACCTACCGCTATATATCCCTCCTGGTTCATGAATTTTGCTGTATTTTCCCCTTCCTAGTGGAGGGGTGAGCGCTATGCTTCCGGCCGGCGATCCATCGTACATACATACATACATACATACATATAGATATGTACTGTACTTCGTAGGTTGGGAAATAACCGCCCAACTAACCGTATTGATACCGGTTCCGCCCCGGGGGGGGGGGCGGGGACACGTGCTCGTTCGCCTGGCCGATGACTTAAGCATCTCACCGCCCATCTTCCCCAAACCCTATATTCCATCCGAACGTTGGCGTGCCTCCCCGGGTCTCGGCATGCCGTGTGTTGCTGCACCACCACCAAAATCCCTACGCGGTGCTGAGCCTTCCTGAATATGTTTGGCGCCTTTCACGTCACCTTGAAAGGGGCATTTCAAGTCAGGTTGTGCTGTGACAGAATATGCATAAAATAAAAAAAACACCGTGGTGAAGTTTTGTGCTGGACGAAAACACGATAATAATAGTAATAATAATATTAATAATGGTAAATGAAGACTATACCGGCACTATGGGCGCTTCTTCCTCTCCTTTCCTATCGCCCGCCGCGTACTTCCTTCGTCTTTCGTCCATCTCATCTCCTCTCATCCCGCGTTAACCCCCTCAGGAAACCGCCGCGAGGTAACCGAGCAGCTACTATATCTTCTCCCGGTGCAGGCAATGGAAACATCACCGGAAGAATCACCAGAAGTACCGCTGGAAAGAAGCAAGGGCTACGATGTCATTAACGCTACACCTGATCTACTGTTTCTAATCTATTTGCTCCTGGGCCGGTTCCGACGAGCGTCTCTCTCCACTGGCCGTAGGAACGGTATCACGCGGACTAGTTATTCCCTCGAGCCTCAAGACTTTCGCAAAAAACTCCCTCTCTTTGACGGTTCGTAGGCTGCTAGAAAATGCGCGCTTACGGCTGCAGGTGGCCTTACTGTCTTCTGCCCGTCTAGTTTTCTGCGAATGATCCTTTCCACGGTCTGCCCGATCGCTTGGCGGCAACGGGTGCTTGGCTGTCTGATCGTCGTGAGTCGTTCTTTCAGGCGTTTTTAACGTGGTGGAAAGTATAGGAGGAGGAAGAGGAAGAGTCGATTCCGTTTCTTGTTCTTGTTCTTGATCAAGCCCAAGAATCTCTTCCCGCAGTTCCTGGCGGGTTTGCCAAGCAAAACGCTCAATGAATTCATTCACCTTGGCCAGAGCCTCGGCCGGGTCCGTATAGAAGTTCATCGTCATGACCGTGTCCAGGGTCTCCCTGGCCTCTAGATACATCAACATGCCGTATATCTGCTCCATCATCTGGCGAACACTCATGTTGGGGCTCCACTCGCGGTCGAACATGGGATGGCAAATGCGGCCATGCCTGCCAATATTGGGGTGCTGAAGGGGAGTGATGAACTTGATTTTGGGCGGAGACCGGGGAAACTCTGATCCAATTTCGACCTGAAGCTCGAAGGTTCCCTTTTCGTACGGTGATTCTGGGGGTCCCTGCATCACCACTTTCCAGAAACTCATACGCGATTCGCTGACGTACACGTCCATGTACGGATGCGGTTTGACCACCATGTTTGAGATCTCGTTCAAGAGTATTTTGGAGACAGTTGCGGGAGGCGACTTGCTAGTGCTCGTGGTTGTGTGCGTTGAATGCTCCTCCCTATCAGTAGCACGAGCCATGTACTTGGATGCGAGAGAAAGGTCAACGAAGAAGTCGGCAGAGTTGGGATGCGGACGGCATGGAGGGACTGAGAAGGCATCTTTCATCTCGTTTTCCTTGGGCTTAAAGCATATCCAGTCCCTGGGGACCATGGTCTTCCGAATCTGAGGTCTCAGCGAGATATCCAACATGGTCTCCAAGAGCAAGACCTGAAAGAAAACGTCTTGGCTCGGGGGTGCAAATGCGTAGCCTCCAGTGATGCGACAGACCTTGAAAAGATCATCGGTTCTGGCCGGGGGCAGGACGAGTGCATCGAGCAAGATCCCGACATCTCTCAGCTTAAAGGCCACATTGGGAGCGCCTTTGTGGGAGGAATTATCCCTTCCATCCGTGAGAACAATGATGCGGCGCCTGCTTCTGGGAAACGCGTCCATCTCTTCCATCAACATATTGGCGGCTGTGTCCAGGGCATCATGCATAGAGGTAGCACCGCCCACCCCCATGTCCGCAAGCCCATTCCGGAACCGAGGCTGTATTTGTGTCAATGGCTGCACCATCTTGACTTGGCTCGAAAATTGCACCAAGCCGACGCGGTGGCACTTGGCCTCGGAGGAAAGACGGGTGGAAAACTGGTGGAAAAACTGCTTGACCTCGTCCAGTTTTGTAAGCGGGTGCCCTTTACCATCCCTCTGGCGGCACCAGCTTTTGGGCATGCTCTCGCTCATGCTTCCACTCGTGTCGACGCATATGACGATAGACTCTTCTGGTGCCCCATGGAAGGCCGTCACGTCCCATCCCGCCCAGCACTGGAGCACCCATGTATCATTGTCAAGTGCGACGTCGATATACTTGGCGAAAGCAGGAGAGGAAACCAATCGCTCGCCAAGACATGTCCCTGTACGCCAGGGTCGCTTCCCGTGCACTGGGTTATAGATGTAGAACTCTCGGTCACCACAGTCAACATCATCCTGGTCATAAATGCTGACATTACCCGCTCCGTCGAGTGTCAAGACGGGCAACTGGGCGCTGTAGATAGTTTCAATCTTGGCAGGATCAATCATGGCGAAGGCTGTCGATCTGTTTGCGTCTTCCAAGAGCACGTCGAAGTCTGGTATGCCATCGCCCTGTGCCTCCCACGGCCTGGGCTTGGCAGATCTCAAGCCTTCCCCAGCGAAGAAAAAGCAGTGGAAGGAAGTTGTAGATGGAGATACCCCGTTTCCAAGGATCGCTGCAAGCTTTTCGGCCAATCCTGCCTTGTCAATCTCCAGGCTTATGGCCATTGGACAGCTAGCAAATCCGTCCACTTGGCCAAGGTCCCGACTCGTGCTACTATCGCACGTCGAGGGTTGGAGATACACCTGACGGACAGTCTTAAATACAGCTCTCGCGTTGGCATCCTCTAGGCTTCTCCAAGGAAATCTTTGGGCTCCGAAAATGCATGGTTCGGAGTTGGCATTTGGCTCGGAACACTGGCTTTCGATCCAAAAGCAGATCTGCCTCGCGGAGTTCAGCCTGTCGTAGGGAGTCTTCCAGTATGTACGAGGCACAACTTTCTCGCATAGAAGAGCAAATGCCTCTGCGAGCATGCACACAGAGCCCAAGCTCAGCTCTCGAAATTCATTGAGGCGAAGGGCGTCGAGAATGTGGGCCACGGGGGGGAAATGAGTATAATGGACGAGCTGGTTTTGTACGCGGTTTATGCTGATAGTACCTCGTCGAAGCCTGTTGCTCAGGATTCCAAGACAGCTGTAGAAAGTGTTCAGGGCGCAGGCTGATACCCTTATGCCCAGTTGTAGCTCCGGGTTGGTGAAGGGATTGGTCGTGCCTGCGCCATCTCCTAGGGCGAATGCAATATAGATGGTGAGGGGATCCGAAAAAGTTCCGGACAAGCCAAGGTCCGCGAGAGTTCTGACGTCGTCGTCCCCAATCAAGACCAGACACTCCTCCAAATATAACTCCACTTCGGAAACCTGGGGATGGTAGAAGTCGGAAACCATACCATAGGATTCGAAAATGATATCGGAAATGGCCCTAAGAAGTTCGGGTAATGTAGTAGAGCGCTCGAAAGGTTCGGGGTAGGGATCGATGTTCGCTAGGGACTGCTCACGAAACGCTCGGTCTAGCGTAACGAGGCGGGTGTGGATGCCATCATTATTGCTACTGCTCTTCCTGTCGTTACCGCTGTCGAGGTCGACCATGATGATGGTTCGTTCCCTTATCGTTGGTATACGTTATAACAAAATGATGCGGTCTCGGACTCGGTCTCGTGTAACCAAATTGGGAGAAATAAATATCTAAAATGCGGGTGGATTGGGATGGGAAGATCAAAGGCGGCCCCGACAGTTTGAAGTCGACATCCATCACGTTTGACGGTGAGTTATGGAAAGGGCGGGCACCATCTAGTCGGGGAAGTTGCAAGGAAGGCACTAGTAGCTACTGAGCAACAACGGCGGAAGGACCCAGGCAAGCCACTTTTCTATCAGCTGCTTGCATAGTTAATCATCGAGACACTCCATCTGAGGATGCATATAATAATTACAACGCATATCAACCAAAATGCCGGTTTTTGCCTCCATCGCTAATGATAATACAGCTACAGGTAGTATGATGCGTCAAACCCCAAGCCCGTCGCTAATTGAAACCAAGAGATGGTGCGTATCGATGATTATTCCAAGCCCGACGACAATGTCATTTTCCAACTCCTCGTCCCCCATGCGCCAGGCTTTCGCTGCCCTGATATGCTTGCACGTCGCCGCATAGCTGCACCCCCGGAAGTGGTATGCAGTGGTCATTATTATCCATCGCCATGCCCCAAGCCTACGCTCCCTAGCTGACCGGCGCTAGCGTGATAACCAACATGACCCAGCCAATCCTACCCACCTCGTCCTTCAGCGGAGTCCAGTAGCTCACCACCCTCTCAATCCTCTTCTTGGGCGGCTCCTCCAGGTGCATCCTCTCGATGATGCTCCCTTTCCTCCCGTACGGCGTGTTGTCGACCTTGGACGTGATGAAATCCAGGCTCACTGCCATCCCATCCCGCACCTTTTCCCTAACAGTATTCCGGAACGTCTTGCCCAGGCCTCCCGACGACGCGTTCTCCAAAACTCCAAATATCTCCTGCTTCTCGATCCTCTCGTGTTGCAGCCCCAGTAGCTCCACCGCCGAGCGCGATGCGAACGACACCAAGAATTGGGGCGTTCCGAGTGTAGCACCGCCTTTCCTGTTGCTTCGTGCCGGGGACGGTCCGTCCGAGGTCCGCGCCCGACTCGTCATGGAGCCGGAAGACGACACGAACGGCAGACCTCCCGGGCTGTCTGGTGGTGGAATATACTCGAGCAGCATGAAGCTAGAATACGTCGAGTAAAACTGGTCCACCTGACCAGACATTCCCAGGCGCCCCTTCATTGCCTTCTGCATGAGCATAGACTCGAGTCCAGAAATGGGAGGTTGCGGGGAGCTGAACCTGTTGCTATTGCCGCCTTGTCCGAAGCCACCGCTAGAATAGGATTCATGGTAGCTTCGGCGCCGGTCCTCCCTCACGCTACTCGACACGGACGTGGCCGTTGGGGGTGGCGACAACTGTCCCGACGACGACGGCGGGGCGTTAGAATTTGTTACTGTCTTGCGGGAAAAGGGCTTGAAAAATCTAGATTTGGAACTCGGTTTCGTGTTATTCGGTTGCTGCCGTCCTGACCGGGTGCTTGACTCTCGCTCCAGTTTACTTCGCTTCGACTCCGGTTCGTCCTCGATTTCTGTCGGCAGAGGTGTGACCATCTCGCCCGCTGCCGTCGCCCCAGCATTGAGCACGCGCAGAATATCCTTGTTGCTGCCCACAGTGTCGCTAACATTGATCTGTCCACCCAGAAAGAACCGCGCGTTTCCATTCGCATCGAACAAAGGTGTGACGTAGAGCAGGTTCCAGAAAGGTTGGCCGCCCTTCTTGTAGTTCAACAACAGCTCAACGGACTCTTCCTTCCTCGCAATGGCTTTCCGCAAGCGGCCCAATGCCTCCCTGTCAGTTTGCGGCCCTTGTAAAAACCGGCAGTTGCGCATGATTTCTCGGCGGGTATAGCCGGTGACGTCGACAAACCCGTCCGAAGCGTGCGTTATCCTGTTGTCTCCTATCAGGGGATCCGTTATGCAGAATGCATCTCCCAGACCAGGGAATCCATGTGATCGGGCGTATGAGTCGGAGGTAGAAATGGATGAGTAGATCGGCGTGGTTGAGGGATTGGATGCGAGTGAGAGCTGGGTGCTAAGACCCAGTTGGTGTCTTACGAAGCCCGGGTAGATTTCACGAAACACCTTTTGCTCGATAAAACCCCGTGATTCCAGGAACAGTATCTCGAGACCTGGCAGGACAGTCGTCGTGACATTTTTGATATCTGTGTTGAGAGACTTTGTGAGGGGGGTGGGGAATTTCAGTGGTGAGGTGGCAGCGTATGAGGTGTATGATGTTGATATCTGGCCGAGGACCGATGTGACGGTCTCTAGTGAACGGGAGTATTCTTGAAGCTATATCAGAAACGTCAGCATGTAAAATTCAATTCATCTCCAACGTGGTGGCTGAGACATATTCAACGGGTTTTGCCCACCTTCAAAAGATACTCTACGTTGTCGCCACATCCCCGCGACTGGGCGTACTTGAGCAGCCTGTGGCATGTGGTGGGATTGTTCAAGGCCATTTGGAAAACCTCGCGACTCAGAAAGTCGGGGATACGCAAGGAAGCTCCATGGCCATTTACGCTGCCACTAGGCCTGCGACCACCCTGAGCCGAAGAGACCTGGTCGATGCTCGTCATCCTGTCGGGCTTCCAAGGGGCGCCGAACATGGGAGACCGGGGGGATCCATCCGGGTTGTAGTCGGTGTACTGCCTCAGTGCGACCTCGTTCGTGTGCATGGAAAGGCCGGAATTGCTGCGAAGCCGGATGGAAATATTCTCGGGCCGGGCCCTGGGGCGCGTCGACGAGCTGCTCGAGGGCTGCGGAGGGGGACTTCTCAAGTTGGAGCTATCGGTGCGGGGAGTTTGTGGTGGAGACATCAGTGGGGAGCGGGAGCCAGGCGACATTGGATCCAAATTTCGCGGCAGGTTACTCGGAGCAGAAGGATCGCTGCGCCGGCGACCAAACTGATCGTACAATTCTATCGGGTTGCCCTCCGGTATGGTTGCCGCCATTGTCACCGGACGAGCACGGGTTGGAGCGGTGGACAACATGGTGCAAGACGGCTTGTTCTATCTATCTCATGGGCCGTTCCGAGAGGTAACCGACTGCCTAGGCAATGCAGAAGTAGCAGAGTGTAGGTTGGTATTAATACCTCCCTTCCTCTGAAGGGGGTTAACACTTCCGAGGTATATTGCAGAGAACGTCTTTCGAAATGATGGATTGGAGGAGGAGCGAAGGTCTAGATCAGGTCCGAGATGGGACGAGAAGCGCGGGAGGTGCGACACAAAAAGAAAGTAATGGCGATAAGGGGAGGAAAGGAGAAAAAGTAAATTAAAAAGAAGTACTCGGGCGAAGGAGGCCACGCAAAAAAAAAAGGCCAGAGTTGGGATGGGAGTGACGGAAGCGGAGAGAAGACGCAAGGGAAGAGAGACGGATGCAAGAGATGGGAACCGCGCGAAACCTGGGAGCCAACCGTATATAGTGAAGAGGCCGGACGATATGCAGAACAGACTCAAAGCACTGGGAGACTTGGCGTTTGTAGCGTGCGGCGTGCATTGAGAATGAAGGCCGGCGGCATAGAGAAGAGCCACTCGGTGAGTGGCGTCCTGGAAGAATATTCGGCCCCATGACTCGGACTACCTGGGGTGCCTGGGGTGCCCAATCGCAGCTGCATCCGTTCAGACATCGTGGGCAACTATCATGCGCCACGAACTTGTGGGGGACAAGGGGACAAGGGGACGCTGCGGTACTTGACTCTGTTCCTTCCAGACTGCCACCAACACTGCTTAGAACCTGTGGGGTCGAGATGATACATCCAGACTCTTGACTCCCTTCCATCTTCCTGCAGCATGCCGTTGAAAAAGAAAACGACGAAATATTCCTCACACGACCGACCTGATACCCTTATTACTGTCAACCTGTTACAACATCCGTTCAAGCAACTTCCCGACGTCAGAGTGGTGGGCGGTGGGGAGACAAATGAGACATTTCCCACCCGGCATCTAGCATCCAAGGTCCGGGCCTAGCTGCAAGAGTGTACCATGAGAGTTGAGATACGAAGATGGGATGAGAGGTGTGGAGTCCCAGGTCCATTCATCTCGTCTGTTTTCGTCACATCTAAACTTTGGACCAGCATAAAATGTTGTTCCAACTTGGCATTGTTATTGGGGGGAACTTGGGGGATAATGCAAAGGGAAGAAAGCAAGGGCGGGCGGCCAAGGCAAAAGTTGGGAACGAGAAGTTGGGATGGGGATGCTGGTCGAGCGCTCACACAGCCCAAAAACGGGCCCGGTGCAGAACATGAGATCGCCTGGTAGCGTATGCACATACAGACGATCACCCACACAAGCTTCCAACACATTCCAGGATCCAGGCTCAAGCAAGAAGCTAACGAGCTGAATAATTGTTGGCTTGTCAGGTCCGTCTCCACGGTCGTCGATGGTGCGAGCTTAGCGGGAGAATAGGCCGCTGCCACTAAAAGCCACAGTATCATATATTCCGTAGAGAAAGCGGGCAGCGGGCAGCTGGGAGGGACCTGGAAGAGACGCAAGGGCGACCTAGGCGAGCCTCAGGTCGAGGAAGAAATAATAACAATAAAAACAATACTAAACGTGCCTTGGAAACACCTTGTCTGTGGTTTGCATGGTGTACCCTCAAAACAGCGGGCTGGTGAGGACGGACATTCGCCAGCGCTCACCGCACGCCTTCGACGGTGAGAATCCTCTCTTGGATCACCATCAAGCAAAGCCTTCTCGTATAATCTGTACTAGATGGGTGTATGGCATGGTGTGTACCCTGCATAATCAGGTAAAAGAATTGGCTCGCTGCTGGGGACATGCGTGAACGCCTACCCCCATCCGAGCGGCTCCTTTAGAGGCGGCACCAACCAACATGGCCCACCACACCATTGAGGCCACAGAGATCCAATCATCCCTCGTTTTCAGCAACTACGAACCTTGGGACCGGAGTCACCAGCGGACGGGAAATCGCACAAAAAGACAAAATCGGAGGGTACCATCGCTTGCCAGACCTAGCCCACTAGACAGGACAGGAACCCAGGAGTCCCGAAAATGCCCTCTCTCTTCTAACCTCTAAGCAAAAAGCCTGGCAAAACGGCACCGTCATTTCTGATTTGTAACTTCGCAAGCAAACTTAGCCTATGAAATTCTGGTTCCAGGTTGGAAACTGGGCACAAATATGAGAGGTTTGAAAGGAACGGTGAGTGCATCCCTATCCCTCAAGGCGAGAACCGATAGGTTCCGTGGGACGTGGGTTGGGTTAATATTGGGGGGCTGGCGCTAGACCCGGGCAAGCGGGGGTTGAAGCCGGGGAGAAATGTTCGAGAACCGGAAATGCAACACTGCAATAGCATACGGGAAATCGAAAGCACCAAATTACAGCGGTCTGCCGATCGACATTCAGGGGTAAAGAACCCCAAAATTTCAAGTGGAAGCGGTGTGCAAGCAGAAAAAAAAAACTAGAAGCGGTTATGCGCAACTCTTTCGCTAGCGTATACACTGAATATATGAGAGGCGATGTCTTCTGCTTGAACAGTGGGGGTAACCATTTCGGCTAGATCAACGTCGCTGACGAGGTTCGTGTTCAAATGGAAGGGCGTCGTTCTTCGCCCACCAACGAACATCGGATCATAGGGGCAATCGAGCAGTCCCGTGTCATTGAGCCATTTTCGCTTCGAGTTTTGCCCTTGCTCGAGCCAAGATTTCTTGGTCCATAGACTCTCTCCATGTGCACGACTCGGCAAAGTCGCATATCCCACACTTGTATGCCTCTTCTATGGGAACGCCCTCGGCAGGCCGCTTGCCATACCACCACTCCATGTACTTGTCAAGATGCGGCTGAATCTCCGCGCTATCGAGGTCGAGTGTGCGTGCCCCGACTATTTCTCCACTCCCTCGATTCCGGTATTCGATGGTAGCCTGTGGAACAATGTCCCTCGATCCTCGCGGGAAGGCCTTCCGCATTTCATCCTGATACAGAGGTATCATCTCTCGGAGTGTGCGATACTTGACATGCGAGTCGGTGGCCGAGGAAGCTGCCTTGCTCGCCACGGATGAATCAGGCATCATCTCGTCGAAGATTTCTGGGTGTACCTCGGCAACTTGGGCGAGATACGCGTCTGAAAATACAGCGTCCGGGTCCATGGAGTATCGTTGGAAAATGTCCAGCAGATCCAGGTTTCCATCAGCCATGTCGCAGATAAAGTTGTAATAGAGGTAAAGCTGGAGCCTGTTTTGAACCAGGGCCGACCCTCCTGGTAAGCCCTTCCCGAAAGGCTTCAAGCGAGTTGTTTTCACATCTGTCAGAAGGATTCTGCGCTCACCACCTTTTGTGGTCGATTGGGATGAAGAGAAATGTTGTGTTATATGAGGTTGCGCGGCGTCCCCCCCAGCATCTTTCGGCTCAACATAGTCGACTTGCAGATGGTCGATAACACCGTTGACGATATTGCCGTCGACCAGCCCCCAAACTTCAAGCTCCCTCGTGAGATTGATCTCGCGAAGTGTCCTGAGACCCTGTACGATATTCCAGAGCCGTAGACCAAAGCCGTCTTCGTGCTTCGTCACAGTGACCTTCACAGGCATGTGGACCTGCCTCTCGAGCTTCTCGTGGACTTTTGTCCCACCCTTCATGGCTTTAGTTTTGACCCTGCGCCCGAATGGCAGCTGGGTGAGTGTGTACTCATACTGCAGCTCGCACCACTGCCCAGAAGTGAGATCAGAGACCGAGAGAGTCTTCTTTGGTTTAGTACGGAAACGTTCTATGGGAGGACGGCTGTCCTTGGCCATTGCCAAACGGTCCGCCTCCTCCTCTGTGGTCTCCTCCGATCTGTTTCGTTCCTCGGCGCGGGCTACATCTACAAATACCTGGTTAGCTGGTCAGTTTCGAGCAGCTCCAGATGACAAAGAAACAATGCATACTGTTCGGTTTCCTTTCTCTTTCAGGGTTGTCCTCCTTCTCAGTTCCTGGCCTTGATGGAACAAGCGAGGTCCCAGGATTTGAGGGGCCAGGGGCTTCCCGCGGACTGGATATAATGGCCTTGGAGAACAAAGTCGGGGAGGCGACGCCAACCTCCACTTCAGCACTTGGTGGCGAGACATTGTGGTCGAATTGATTAGTGAGCGAGTGAAAGAGAGCCTCATCCTCCACTGAAATATCGAACTCGTCAAAGTCGGAGTCGTTCTCCGGCATGGCGCATTGGGGGTGGGAAAAGTACTATCTCCGGGAGTACATATTGTTTTCTTTTAGGGGGGGACAGTGGGGGGGGGCAGTGGGGCAAGTAATGAAAAACTTGCCGAAAAGAATGCAGCAGTTTCCGAGAAGAATTGCGAGTGTCGCCTGGAGGACGCGGCATCATGTGACCGATGAGGTATGCTTACGTAACACCATATCTATCAAAGGCTGGCCTGAGTCTTGGGTCTCAGCCGCTGGACTAGAAGAGCTAGGGCTCTGTGGCAGTGTAACTCGATAGCGCAACTGCCAATCCACATTTTCTTCTTTCCTCCCCGTTGCAGCCTTCTTTTATTTTACTGCCTAGAAGTCCTAAGGTAGCCCAATCTTTCTGTTTTGTTCAATGCTCATTCGTCAACCGCCACGAACGGAGACACGGCACAGCAGAGCTGAAGGTTGAATCATGGGCAACTCTGCAGTCCACACGACGTCGTTTCAGATGAGCTATTCCTGTCCTTGATCGAAACCACTACCTGGAGCCACGTCAATAGTTTGGCCATCGACCCTCCCCCCATCTTCACGGAACCCAAAGTGTGAGTGGCGTATGTGGGAAAAAAACACCAACAGGACTTCGTTGATGAGTCTCAGATACTCCCGAGCCCTATTGTTTATGGTGCATGCTGGAACAAGCCGCCGAAAACACGTCAATGTGTTATGTTCTCTAGAGTCGGGGTTCGTCGCTCTATACGACTTGTCCCTTCTACCAGGCAAGCCAGGGCCGTGTTCTATGAGACAAGCAGATAGAGAGAACCTTCTCGTATTCTTATTACGACCTTTCAAGTACCTCTGCAGCCACTGTAAACTAGTTACCTACAAATAGGAAAGCTTAACGGAATACTCCATCCCAACGTAGTCTCGGCATCCGAGCTTTTTTGCTTTTTCCTCTCGACAGCCCGAGCCTGACTTGCTCCTCGATGGTTGGCATTGTCTGGAATTCTGCATCGTACATCACAAAAACGGCGCTTCGGGTCATGTAATTCTGTTGCCTGAGTTTTGGTGACTTCTGTCCAGCGTGCCCCTGGCCAGGTGTATAGTGGAACAAGCCATTCGCCCAGCAATCGACCTCAGCCCTCTTTTCAGGGGCACCGCCCACACGCCAGTCTGCTCCAAGCGAACTCCAATGCGAAACGCCACTGTGTGCTTTTCCCAGGTCCTGGCTACTGTGACCAAGGAACAAGAAAAAGGCAGCAGCAGCAAACTACAAAATCCAAACAAACCCGCATCACGGTGTTCTGGTGCGCTTCCCTCAACTTTACTCCATTCATCGTATTCATTTGCTAAAAAGTCCGGGGACCTGCCCGTCACCACACTCACCTCAAACCTCGGGGGTCTCAAATCTTGTGTGTCCAGCGCGCGCCGCCTGCCTGTGAACCTCATTTACCCCACTTTCAAAACTTCCCGCTCCGCCCTCTTCCTCCGTCGTCCCGCTCACCACCACCACCAAATAATGGACTCTCTCCTCCGCTTCCGGGGGCAGGCCGCCACTCCCGCCGCCGCCGACACGAAGCTGGGCGTATCACCATCATCTATACCGGAGCAATCATCCTCACCCTCATGCAACAACAAACTCACCACCACCGCCACTACTACTATTTCTCCGGTCTCGTCAAACCTCTTCACTACCACGTCTTCCACACCAAGCACACCTCTCAAGCCGCCACCGTCCCTCCTAACCCTCCCCCCCGAACTGCACCTCCTAATCTCGCAACAACTGATCTACCCGGACGCGCTCTCCCTCAAGCACACCTCCCGATACTTCTACTACGCCGTCCACACGGGTGTGAACCTAAAAGTAGACTGGCTACTCCAGCGCCGTCGCCTGCACCTTGATTGTCCCAACAACGAGAAGTGCGAGCTGGGCTCCGACCTGCGCTTCTGCCGCGGATCTGTCCGCCTTTTGATGCAGAGGAGGAGAGAGCACATGGAATGCGAAAGCAGACCTGGCTTGGGTTGTTTGGTTTACGGCACCAGCGTGTGCACGCACAGAAGGACCTTGGGCGAGAGGTGGAAGCAGTGGATGAGGAGACGGTTGTCGGTTACCATGACGGTGGAGTTGTGGTGGCTGCTCGTTTTGTGCGTTGTGCTGCTCTTACCAGGGTTGCTGGCCTGGGTGCTTTGGTAACAGGGTTGTGTGTAGGTACACACTGGATGAGTGGGTGTGACTGTGACTGAGTGAGTGGATATGACGAAAGATTTCATGGCAAGGTTTTGGATATCTCGTGTGGTGGATATGGTTATGGATTTCCTCTGCTCTCTATATGCCTCATTCATAATCATGCGCAAGATTATGAGGGCTCGGATTATTGGCTGCGACCTGGGTGGCTTCATGGATGGTGTGCGTCCCTTGGTACGGGAGTAATTGTAATGTCTGGATAGGCATGCCTTCATCAGGCCACTGCCTGTGTATGAATAGGTTTCTGGGAAGAAGAGAGAGAGAGAGAGAGCGAGTGTGTGTCTGGGCATACTTGATCACGGATACAACATGTACAGTAAAGATCTATCTAATGGACGAACGAAATGAGACGACTTTCGAGCATTCATTCATTCATCCATCCACACAAGCCCAACCCTTCCTAGCAGAACAAGCCCGTCATCGTGACAACAACACACCCAGCCAAAATTAACATCCCGTTCCCTCCCATCCTCACACCCGCAGACTGACCGTCCCCCTCCCCAGACCCCGTCTCCTTTGTCCCCCCATCACTCGTCGTCGTCGCCTGCACGGCATCATATGCCACGTCCGTAGGAGTCCCGTAAAGCGTCGTGGCCGTCTTATCCATAGTAGTATAATCATTCAACCTCGTAGTAGTATCCCACCCCTTCCACGTTGCCGAGCTGGATTGTATATACCCATCCTCGTCGCTCTTCCAGTCCCTGTACCAGCTCCAGGGGCCCAGGAAATCGTTCGGGTCCGCGTAGATGCCGTCGCACGTGTTTATGCAGTTGAAAAAATCGAGGTCTTTCCCCTCCCCCATGTTGCCTTTTCCGTCGGATGTTTTTAGTCCACATTTCCTGTAGCACGAGTACGAGGAGCACGGGAGCACGGCGGCGGGTTTGACCCAGCCGCCGTACAGCTCCCACGTCGTCCAGGCGGTCACCGTGGTGTCTGCCAGCGCGAATGCGGACGAGTCCGCGACCCCGTGGAAGTCGGTGTACATCTTGGTGCCGTTGAACTCGATCGCCGTGATCGTGTAGGAGTCTAGTGGTGGTCCAAGGTCCTTGGGGATGGTGATTTTCGGGTTGGTCGTCCCAGTAGGAATGAGATCGGATAGGTAACCTTTATTTATTTATTCTCGCACAAGCCTTTATGTCAGCGTAATATACACCAAATCAAGTTGCAAGGGAAAATACATGTATATATATATGTATGTATGTATGTATGTATGGTGCTTTTCACAAAACTTACAAGTAGTCATAAACTCTTCCGTCGAGAGATAAAGCTGGTAATGCTCGTACAGTCCGTCATTCGAGCACCCGACGTCCGGGTCCTCCGGGTTCCGGCACACAGGGACCACGGAGCTCCAGCCAGCGGAATCGTACATGGCCTCGTACCTATACGGCTGCTTCCAAGTATCGAACCCAATCGTGATCTCCGTCTCCTTGCCCGCGTGTATCGTCTCGGGAACCGTGACGTTGATAGCGACTGCGACGCCAAGGAAGAACGCCAAAGAGGTGGCGAATTTTGGAGGGAGTGCAAGGGCGCGATGAGCTTGGCATTTTATTATCGAGTCCATTTTTGGTGCCTTAAAACATTACGCTTTTAGAAATGAACGGACGGGAGAGCTTATATCCTCCCAACGAGATGGCCTGTGTGTGGTTCAATGAGTAACTTCAATAAGCCGCCGCCTCTGAAGAACGAGGATGGCCATTGACGAAACGCGCGATCGCGGTGGCTTGGATGTGGGAAGCCATCCCCTTTTGAATGAGTTTGTAAGCTTAAATATAAAAACGGTATGTCCGGGAATGCGGCGAAATTCGAGCATAACCCAATCTCCTAGGGTGGTGGATCATCATGTCGCTTATTGGGTCATTCGGATCGCGGCACGTACCGCTGTGCCACGGCGCCACAGCACCACCAGCCCCATGGCGCTAGGAAACCCTAAGGGTGAGGCTCGTCCTCTCGTCGTTAACAAATGTACTTAACAGTACACACGTTTGACTTGGTAGCTCTTGTATATTCCACGAGAATTAGATGCCAATTTCAAGGATGTTTACAGCACCTTAGCATCAGTCCAATACTTTCAAGATATCAGCTGACAACTGAAAATTGCATAATAATAAAAATAACAAAAATACATTGACACACCTGCGAGATGCTCATAAAAATGAAACGGCAAGACCGCCGCCAACTTAACCTCGCGGCCTTTGCAACCAGCTTCATGATGGCAACACGAAAGGCAGAAACGATATCCATTGTCGGCACGGTTATATCTGTCGACGTCGCGCCATGGGGCAAATCGTTGGCATCTTTCATATGCATGTCGGCATTACACTCCTCTACCAGAGTCTTGACGGCTCCGGATCGGTTTCCAATGACAGAAAGATGAAGCGGAGCGTGCCAGTCTGAACCTCCCTCGTTGACATCAAATCTAATATCGACGAGTTGCGGAAGGATGCCGACCACACCGTCCATCGCCATCCAGGGTAATAAGGTACGCCCTGTGTCTTTGTCGCGGTTAAGAGAGCCGCGAGTCATCCGCAACATCGCACCGAAAAGGCCGCGCTGCTGCCCCGCGTTTGGAAAGTCGTCCAGTTTTGTCAGCAAGTCGGAGCGATAGTCTTACATGAAAGCGTCCAGCTTTTGTTCCAGCTGGGAGCCACTCCTGGGAGAGCCGGGACACCATTGAACTTTCTAATGCCTATGATACGTCTCGGATTGCTTGCCCGCCGGGTTCCGTGGGTTCCATGTCTGCCTCCGAGGCCCCGAGATGTGTTCGATGGGATGTCAGTACTCTTACCTTACCATCCAGCACGTCCTCAAACTTTCATGGGATTTATGCGAGCCACTCTCACCAAGGACTAAGGGTATCTAGTCCAAGTGGACCGCTAGTTCGCGGCCGGGTGGCTAGCCCTCGATCTTGGTTTCGTCACCATGATCACAGCCTTGTTGTTTGGAGGCTTCGCTGTGGCCATAATCCGATACAAAGTGGATATCACTCTCCTGGTGGGTTTCTGGAAACATTTTCTCTTGTCGCCTTGGATTCTTTCGTAGCCACGCTTGAGGCTCTTATTCAATCCCAGGAGTCCGAGATTGTATCGGGGCCCATACTGGTTCAGCGGTGCGAAGGTATATCACTCAGGTTTTTTGTAGTGTGGCGGCGTTTTGGCAGACACTCGAAGGAGAGACCATGTAGTATCACTACAATCTCCGTGCAAACCCGGCCCAGAAACTGCCTGCTCGTCGGAAGGACTCACCTTGTTTACGCAATTGGGGAGCGGTGGCAGCTGCCAAAGCTTCTCTCGCAGCCCTTGTGGTTCCTACCATTGGGGTTTAAATTTAGGAACGTGTCGACGGGCCGCCTTAACTGCCTAGGACAAGATTGCAATTTGTGGTGGCTTGATACAAGTATATCAACTCGCCTTTTTGGCATGCATCCAGGCTAAGTCCATATTTTACTCGCCACGGAGGAGAATGAAGAAGTTTATTATATTTGTCAATAAGCTACTGGATACTGGCAAAGAACTCAAAATGTGGAAGCTACGGGGGAACAAGGAATACATATATATATATATATATATATATGTTTGAAAGGATGGTGATTTCTTTAAAGTTGAAGTATTCCGGGGAATGAGAGTGTGAAGACAATGGACGTGAGAGCATTTTTTGAATTCATTCGTGGGGGAATGTAGTAATGACTTTCAGCAACTGCCTAGCTCGCCTGCCCTTTCATTTTAACAACCTATTTGAGACACCGACCCCGTCATATATATGAATGAGCACATCGCGGGGTCATATATTAGTTTTTAACAAGTAAAAAGGAGAATAAGGTCGGCCAAGCTTTCTCATCCAGTCCTCTCATTTCATTCCCACTCAGGTACTAGCAGCTCTTGCGTAAGTGGTCGTCGGACGGTTTTCGTTACGTGCCTGCCCGTATCGGCAGGGATTGGCGCCATACGGGATGCGGTAAGGTTTAAACTTGCTCGGTTTCGCCACGGTCCGCGGTTGGCGTACCCGGGTTATTGGTATCGACTGAGACGGGGCTTGGAACGCACCCGATGATAATGTGGTGGAACTCGGCACGAACTCGATTAGCTGAGAGAAAGAAGCAGTTCATCGAAAGTTTTTCCTGGGGGGTTTTCCTGGGGTTTTCCCTGGGGTTTTCCCTGGGGTTTTCCCTGGGTTTAGAAGCGATAGCCAGCATGTGATAGGAGCACCAGTGCCTAGACGTGGGAGCTACTGTAGATAGTTGAATTACCCAAAGTGCAGCGCTGATCGGTTCGTGGGATATCAAAGCTCGAGGGCATGGTTGGTAAAGCATCATGATGTTTAATTAGATCATGGGGCGAGGGTATGGGGCTGAGCAGATCTGGTTGTTTTTCCCGGGGCTGATTCATCTTGCGTACTGTACTTTCGGTCGATGGTAGTGCAATGCGGCTACAAGTGCCGCTGCGGGAGGTGAATATCTGTCGGTTGAGGCTATGAAGACATACACCACTGTGGTGTGAGAACTATTCCGCTGAGCAAGGAAGGGGCATTGCAAGGTACTACACAGTGATGCACCCTCGCCATATGTCGATTTTCCAAGCATTGAGTTTGAGGAACGGGTGAGTGCCGTGTACAAACTGCTCAGAGCGGAATCCTTGAATTTGTTGATGTGGAAAACACTTGGAGGGGATCCACCATCCTCCGTCGACCAATCATGTGCTTGGTATTGAAGCCATGGTCAGGATAATTGCAGCGGTGCTACCTTCTACTTTTAGCAGCTGCAATCAACGTGCATCCATTGTAAAGTTCAAATAGCTATCATGATGTTCGACTTCCCGCCACTGGGATAGAAATGTGGCTCGTGTACGACTCAAGTGGGCAATGTCATACAGCACTTTATTTTCACCAACGGTTGGAAGGCTCATCGTGGCAAGGAAGTGGTCATTACTCTAAATGTGACGTTATGCAGAGAAGTTTGTGCTTTTGGCTGTATATTAGCATGCACTTGAGGGTGCCTTCGGTTAACTGTACGACAATGTGATGGCAAGGTTGCTAGATCTTCTCGGGTATGGAAGCAGCGTTTTTGGGGCTTGTCAGGGTGAAGCTCCCGTGCCAGATGAGGGCTTGGGTAGAATGTTCTCTGTACACATATCGGGCCAGACCTTGTACTTGGAGTGGATATAAATATAATTTCCACTTCATGAGTGTCCCTCAAAGACTATAAGAGGGACCCTTAGCCCAACCCATAGGACTTAACATTACCCACCCATCACCTCTCATGAACCATCTTCTTCTCTTCAAGACATCTCTGCAGTAGTACCCTTCTTCTCATCTCCGCAACAAAGCCCTTCTGACCTTTGCAAATATATCTATCTCACCACTAGTTTCGCAGCCATGACGCTCGCCCTATTTTTCCTCATCTTCCTGGCAGCCCTCAGCTATGCAACTCCCATGGCAGAACCACTCGAGGGCATGTCGTTCCCCGAGCCATCTCCCCTCGAAGCCCGCAGCACTCTCAACGGCGCCTGTACTGGCAATGGAGGCGCATCCGGTGTTTGCGTCTCCACCTCTTCGTGCTCTAGCGCTGGCGGAACGTACGTCTCCAACAAGTGCCCTGGACTTCCCGAGAATATCAAGTGCTGTACTAAGACATCTTGTTCCTCCGGAGGCTCCTGCGAGTGGACCGGCGACTGCGATGGCTCCACCGTGAGCAACCTTTGTCCTGGCCCGTCGGACTTTAAGTGCTGTCTTCCGAACTCTGGCAGCAGTAAGAATTTGGGAGAGAAGATTCTGGCTAAGGCTAAGACTCAAGAGGGTCTTCCTTGTGAGTAGTCCCATCTGTTTCAGTATTCTCCTTGATTGACACTAACAAGAGACATCTTCAAAATGTAGACGTCTGGGGTGGAGGCTCCTGTAGCGGGCCCACCGGCGGAGGCTTCGACTGTTCCGGCCTCGTGTCCTACGCTGTCTGCCAGGTTACCGGAAGGAATCTCTTCTCCGAGGGTCTCCGCGTCACCCGTTCCATGTACTGTGCCAGCGAGAAGAAGCTGGGTTATAAGTTAGTTTCCCCCCCCCCTTCCGTCCTGCCGGTCCTCCCTCTTCTAACCAGTTTTCTGCCAAAACTACAGGAAAGTCGCCTACTCCAAGCGCCGCAAGGGAGATGCCGTATTCTTTGGTGGATCTTGCGACTGCAGCGACGGCGCCAGCAACTCTGGGGTTCATCACGTTGGCATCATGATGAACAGCGGAACCAAAATGTGGAATGCGTTGAAGACGGGAACCAACATCCGAGCCGATGACTTTGGGAGCTGGAGCGAGAAGCCATGTCCCTACGTCATCCGTTTCTCTTGAGCAACATTGACTGGGGATGTGGGCGGCAGGCACAAGTAAGCCGGTGGACATGGGGTTGCTTCTCCAAGTTGAGAGAGCGTTTGCGTTTCGTGTTTCAGAATCTCGCAAAGGAGGAGCGAAGGGATGTGACAATTGTTTACAGACCGAGTCTTTAGATTTGAGAATCGAATGACACAGAGCAACACTAGAAAAAGTCATCGTAGTTGGCAAACGAAGCGCCAAAATGTTAGTGGAGGGTAGGTATGCAAACCATCGCTTTTGTCATTCTTTTTTTTTCAATCGACCTGCCGTTTTGCATCTCCGGACGCCAATATTGGGCCGGATATGGCAGACTGGACCCCACCTTCCCCCAGTTTTGCGGAATTGCCACCGGAGCATCTTCAACGCAGGTGACATGCCGGAGCAGCCTGAGCTTGCTGATTGAAGCCTGTGTTTCGGCCACGGCGCTCGGGTGGCGCCGTGGGTGCCTTAGGCCACAACAGGCAGCCTCGTTCCTGTCGATATCGAACATTTTTGCAGTGGTAATGGCAGAAGCTTCACAAACAACTTATCAAATCAATCGAGAAGGGGCATAGTCTCTGCAATGGCAACCGCCTTGCCTGATAGGATTTGTCGGCTTGGGAAGAAGTCGGCTGTGCCGCCTTACAAGTACTTCTATCCAAGAAGGGACATAGAACGCCTGCTCACCAGGCAAACCATCAAAACTTCTCTTGCGGAAACCCAAAACCTCACGGACAACGAACTGGACTTGCACCAATACGCCAAAGCTATCCGAAACACAAGCCTTGCCATTTTTGCTACCCTGGTCCTCAGCGGCCACCAGAAATACATTCTAGGCTTTCTTTCTAGGTGTCTAGAAGACAAAGCCCTTCCGTTTTCCGAGGAAAGCCTGCATTTCCTGCCTGAGCTACCTAGGCGCAACTTTGTCTACGATCAATGGGGCTTCTGTCCTATTGTCTTGCAGCGAGGTGATATACACCGCCAATTTCACAACGAATCCATCCTTCCCTTTATTCAAGAAGAGCAGTGCGGGAGAGGAGGCTTTGGCAAAGTGTACAAAGTGAAAGTCGATGGGAGCTGCCAATGCTTGTCGTCTGGCGAAGAAGACGTGGGTACTTCCTCATCTCTACAAGTCATGGCCCACCATATCAAACTAACTAGATTTTGCCCCATACCACTTGTAGCTCATTATAGCTCGCAAGGAGCTGGCAGACTTCGACGATGCTGATGCCGAGCGTGGCATTCTCAATATGCTTCAGACCTTGAAGCATCCAAACATTGTCGAGTTTCTTGGTTCTTACAGCGTACGAAGTACCCACAGTCTCTTGTTTCCATTTGTTCCCATGGACCTCAAAGCATTCTTGGAAACAATGCCGGACGTCGATGCTTGTGTGGTGTACTCCGGCATGTCTGGTATTGCAGATGCCTTGTCCAAGATACACCAGTTTACTATCAAGCCGGACCCGGAGCTGTCTATCAGCAAAATTGGGTTCCATCACGACCTTAGCCCGGCAAATATTCTCGTGCTCGAAAATAAGGTCTTTCTCATGACCGACTTTGGACTGTCGCAGATGAAGAGCAATGACGAAAACTCCAAGACGCTACTAAGAGGTGGGCACGATGATTACCTCGGCCCCGAAGCCTTTGACTACGCCACGGCTAGAAACGGGGTCGTGGGACGTGCTCTTGACGTGTGGTCTTTTGCCTGCATCCTAGCAGAAATGGCCACGTTTCTTGGAGGGCGATCTGTGAGTGAATTCCAACAGTCGAGGAAGAGAGAACTACTCGTCCAAAACATTCCAACAGTCGAGTACAAATTTCATTCCGACGGCTTTGTTCATCCAGCTGTCCACCAGTGGCTTGACAACCTTGCCGCTAATGACGAAGACGAAAATCTACGTGCTATGGTGGCGTTGTGTCGCGACATGTTCCAACCTAACCCCGACATGAGAATGACAGCGGACGCAGCTGCCACAAGGATGGCATCGATCGCGTTCAAGTCCAGAATTGCCGAGATAACCCGCTTATTCAAAAGCCTGGGGTACAACACGGCAGAAAACAGGTTCCTCGACTTCCAGATTTATGTTCTTCTGGAGGCTACACGATTTGTGGCCTGGTCTCGGGGATTTTGGACATGGTATGGAGAAGACAGAAAGGAGACCAGCGCTATCGACCGCGACCTTGTGAAGCTCCAAGACATACTCGAGCGACATTCCCAATCCCCATCAATACCCTCACGCTGGCTCGCTTTGGAAGATATGCAAGGCTGTGTCGATTCAATCTGGGGCAGGCTATCCGGCGACCAAGAAAACGAGGTGCATAAAATGTGGGTGGGTGAGGTTTGCGAGGTGGACGACATGAGCGTGCTGAATATGCTTCGCCTACGCGGGGGTACCTTCAAGGGAGATCGGTATCGACCCGTGGGAATTAAAGCGGCAATGAAATACATGTCCAAGCTAGTTTCCCTGCCGGTTGGTGGAAGCTCTCACGACAAAGTGGTGGTTGGTTCGCGACGCATGGAGGCAGAATGGGTGAGCCTGGCCGAACCAAATGTCGAGTTCATCATCGCGGGCCGCAACAGAAATGAATATGGACTCGCCGAGAATAATTCCAGAACCATGGGGATTCTCACCCAATATGTGGGCTCGAATAAGCCCATGGTCATGGTGGAATGGAAGTTGTATGATACTCGATGGGCCTCCGAAGTTGGCGATGAGCTTCTACGCCAAATGGACAACCTCGTAAACCTTTTGGACCCCGACAGAACCCCAAGAGACGGGGTTGCTCTTCATCGAGTATTGAACTGTTGTGGATACTTCCACGACCCAAAGAACTGCCGCTTTGGCTTTCTTTACCCTCTTGTGGGACCCACAGCCATCATACAGTCCGAGCCACGTGTAAGCGTACACCTCTTCAGTCTCAACGATGTTCTAAGGCTGTGCGGGAACGAAGGGCCCAACCCCAAAAGACCAGATCTTGGAGACATATTTCTCCTCGCCAAAGATCTCGCTTCATGTTTAGGGTCAGTACACCAAGCCGGGTGGCTTCATCACAATATTTCGTCACACCAGGTATTGGTGTTCTCGCCATCTGTCTGGGAACTTCACGAAAATGTCCGATCCGCCGTCCTGGCTGGTTTCAATGACAGCAGGCCCGAGGCATCAAGCATTACCTTAGGTCCAAGAGACGACTACCTGCACTATCAACACCCTAAATATCGCAACCATGCCCGCTTCGAGACGTCTTTCGACTACTTCGCGCTGGGCATGGTGCTCCTTGAGCTTGGTCTTTGGATGCCTATTTCAGACCTTCGCAGCATGGCCAGTCCCGAGTATCGCGAGCCGGAGGATTTCCGTAAGTGTCTCTTGAGGTCGTATGTTCCGCAGCTCGGAGAGTCCATGGGAGCTATTTATCGGGATGCCGTTGCATTTTGCTTGGACACTGAAGCTCAGCTACTCAGTATGGGTCTTGGTGTGCCTGGACTGCCTGGGTATGACAGAGCAGTGCAAGAGATGTTCGACAGCCGAGTTGTACGACCTCTTCAGCAGTGCCTTGTCTGAGCTTTATAGGAGCTCCATGGACCATGGTCACATCACAATTGTATGCATTCATCGATATTTCCTACTGTGGTATATTGCTCCGCTGATGCTTTGCATGAGTATATTCCTTGGCACTCAGACCCCACGTGGAGAATAGAAAACTATGGCTTGACCTCTGGCTGAGACGTAGAACGCTCTGACATCTTATCTTTCAACATCTCCACGTCCCTTTTCCACTGGAGTACCTTTTTTCCCCCGACGTTTGACTGCTCCGCCCTCTCTATGGCCTCTAGATAGAACAAGAGTGCTCCTTCGTATTTTTCTTGCCGGAAAAGTATTGCGCCGAGTGTGATCTCAGCGTTGCATAATTCAGACACTTGTCCCAGCGCGCTATGAAGCAAGTTCCTGCGGGCAGATACAACTCGCCGTAAAAGACTCTCGGCCTCGCTGTTGTTCCCACGAGCGGCTACGACAGTTGCGAGATTTAGCAAGCTCTTCAACACCCATTTACTGTCTTCAGCAAAAATAGTGCGCCGAATCTCAAGTGCTTGCCGCTCAAGACTCTCTGCTTGCGCAAGATGGCCGCTGACGTAGCAGACATGGGCCCGTTGGCACAAGAATATTGAGTGTTCCTTCGGATTCTGGCTCAGGTCAAGCCCACCCAGGTGGTCGAGCTCCTCAAAGAGTTGCCCAGCCTCCTGAAGCCTATGGTTAAGTCCATATCCGTAGGCGAGGTAGCTCATCGATTTGGCCGTGCTGGGATGCTGCGGTCCAAACATTTCCCTCTTTCGCTGAATTACGTCTCGCGCAGCAGCCTCTAGCCCGGGGGTAAGCTTTGTGTCGACGAGGAGTGTCTTTATGATGTTGCCGAGAGAAATGAGGGTGTCCGGCGACGAGTCCGCACTGGCCGAACGGACTCCGTTGTACGCCTCGGCCCTCATCCGGAGCGCATCGAGGGGTCTTCCTTGCCGTCCCCGGAGCGCTGCCATCTGCTCCTTGACCAATGACTCGAGATCCGTACCTTCACTTGCTTCTGCGAGTCGCGCACTGCCCAGAAACAGGTCTTCCGCCTCCGCCAGGCGGTCCGTGTCGACGTATATGCCTGCCAACACGTTGTAGCAAGCGAGGGTTTCTAGGTGGCTGTCGCCCATTGCTTCTCTGGCCCAATTCAGAGCAGCTTTGCACTTTTCCTCTGCTTTACCGAACATGCTGCGTGCTTGGTAAACTGATGCTAGAGCCTTCGCCATCTTGACGGCGCTCTTACCCCGGGCCCAGGCGCCCTCAAGGAGCTGTAGCGCTGTTGTGTACAGCTGTTCAGACTCCCCAAGCTTCCCCTCTTCGTCGTACAGCCTCCCAAGGAAGAGCGTCGCGTCGATGGTGACGGTATGGCCACCCCCAAGCTCCTTTCTGCAAGATTCAAGGATTTCTTGCTTCATCCGCCGGCATTCGCTTCTTCGCCCGATCCGGTGTCCCACGATGTCTGCGTTGAGATTCAAGTAAGGGTGGTAGTCCTGCGGGGCGCTTGCCAAAGATGTCACACCGCTCCGTAGGAAGTCCAGCACCAGTCCTTCGGCCTCGTCCAACCGACCCTGTCGTAGGAGGCACGTAGCTAGGAAGAAATTGGTCTCCGAGTCGTTGGATTTCAGCTCCAACGCCTCGCGAAGGACGCGCTCTTGTTGGGCCCACTGGCGCTCTGCGCGATAGATCTCGGAATGAACTCGAAAGACGTTTAACCTGTTGCTGTCGTCGGCGGGCAGCTTTAGCCGGTCGAGGTCCTGGAGCGCCTGGGTTGCCTTCGCCTTCGCATCCTCGAGGCGGAGCATGTCGACGTAGCAGCAGGCCTGGGCCAGAGAGATGTGCGCGTGCGTCATTGGGTCCCGCATGGCGATCTCGTCGAGCTGGGCTTCGAGGCTTCTCATCCTCACGTCGGCTTGGCTGATCAGGCCCCAGCCCCGGAGCAGGCTGATGAGGCTCAGCTCCGCCCGCAACGTCCAGGGATGGTTTTCTCCGATGGAAGCAGCGCTGTGCTTGATCGCGGCCTCGAGGGTCTCTATGGCCTCCCCAAAGTGGCCCAGGCGTTGCAGGGTGATGGCGGCAAAGTGCATCCGTGACTGGATCGCGTCCGGGTGGTCGACGCCCCGGAGTCTTTCAACGTCCTCGATGGCGGCGGCCTGGATGGTCTTGGCTTCCACCAGCTGCCCCCTTTCCGCGAGCGCCATCCCGTAGTTGATGCGAGCGACGAGGGTGGACATGTCTTGGTCCCCAGAACGAATGGTCAGTATACGCACGACTTTCTTCAGGTTCGCCTCGGCGCCGTCGAGGTGGCCGAGCTGCTGAAGCACGCCTGCGAGTTCGGACTGCAGCTTGGCCAGGCTCCAGTGCATGTCCCCGAAAAGAGCCCTGCGGGAGTCGATCTCCTCGGCCAGGGCTCCTTCTGCCTGCCGAAGTCGCCGGGAGACGTGGTACACCTCTCTCCGATCGACCGTCAGGAGGGTGGGGAGCTGGATGGCCTCGAGGATGCTTTCCGGGATCTTCCCCGGCGGCGTATACCTGCGTCCGCAGTGCGCTACTGCTTCGTCCAGGGAGCTCTGCGGCTCCGCGCTCTCGCTAAGCCAGTCTTTTGCGGACGTTTCGGCACTAGTTCCCTGTCCTAAACCGATGGCATCGAAGACGGCGGCCATGAGCGCATATTCTCTGCGGCAATCTTGGCACGCCAAAGAACGCGCCTTCGCTCTGATGTCTCTGGCTATTGTCTGCCGGACGACGTAATCTGTGTCGTCGAGCTCTCCAAGCTCATGAGCGAGCTTTGCGTGGCGAATTTGTTAGCAAAGCGTCACGATTGGCGAATTGGCTATAACTTAGGGGATGGGGAAACGCACGTCGTATGTCTCGTGGCTTGCATGTTCCGAGGTGACAGATGCCAGAGACGGCTGGGGAGGCTCAAGCGCCGTGGGCGAGTTTTCTCTGAAGCTTTATCTCGATCACGGTCAACTTTCTACTTTCTTGATGTGGGACTTCTCTCTCTTGTCTTCGTAGCATACCTGTCAGAGAGATACTCGGCGACAAAAGGCTCGATTTCTCCCCAGGGCAAGGCCCTTTCGCCAGGCTCGGGTGCTATCGTGCTATTCACAACCGCGGTGAGAATATCCGATATGGAGGGTGGGACGTTGCTTCTCGAGACGGCATCCAAGACGCAAACCGCCAGTTCTGCTGCTCCCGACCCCCCGTTCTTCGATTTCTTCTTTTGCTGTAGTCCACGCAGCACCTCCGACCATTCTTCGAAGGACTGGTCCGGGTCTCTTATCGCGAACAGCTTTTCACTCTGAAGCACTTCCTTGGGAAGTAGGATATGTAGGGACAGCAATCCGAGCGAGAAGAGGTCGAGCTGAGAGATCTGGTCGAAACCTAGGCTCTCCGATGCTCCGGCGCCGAGTTCAGGGGCGTTCCATGGCTCGCTGCAGGTGGGGATGCGCTCCTGTCCCCGGATGATGCTGGAGCCGAAGTCGATGAGCATGCATGCAGGAACGGAGTCTTCTTGGGCGGGGGTTGAGTGCTTGAGAAGGATGTTTTCGGGCTTGATGTCCCCGTGGGCGACTCCTGTAGACGAGGGCTCAAAGTGAAGGGGAGGGGGGGGGAAGTTGGTTAGTCTTGCTGTTTTTTTTTGTTTTTCGGTATTTTGGATTCTTTTATAGCCATCAAGCACCTGACGTCTCATTTTACTTACCACAAGAATGCAGGAGATGCACGGCTTCCGCCACATTAGCGAAATATCGTATTCTGTCGGTGGAATCCTTCAAAAGACCATGGTCCCCCTTCGCCTCCTCTCCCTCCTCCTCCTCCTCCTCCTCCTCCTCCTCCTCCTCCTCGTCCTCGGCTTGAAGCATCAACGCGGTTTCCAGATCCCCTAGGTCCGTTCTTGTCGTCACTAGCAGCGGCCAAGCGGCATAGCAACTGCTCACCCCCACCTCGTCCTCGACTCCCTCCCCCCTCCGGCCGTCCCTCTCGATATCAAAAGCGACCCCCATGACGTCCATAATCCTAGGGTTCTTCCTGATGGGCGCATGCTTCAAGACGGTGATCTCGGTGATGACGGAGTACCAGTCTTGCGCGCTCTCGTCGTTGTCCTTGAGCAGCTTGGAGGGAATCGCTGGTTTGAAGACCAGGAATGTCTGCGCGTCTGCTTGGGACTGGTAGATCGACCCTGATAAGCCGCGGCCGACGATCTTGAGGGTGTTTTGGGAGGCCAAGGGGAGTAGAGGCACGGCGTGTTGTTGGAGTGTCACCAGGAGGTCGGTGAGGCTGAGGGAGTCGGCTGGGCTTGGGGCGCTCGAGGGAGAAGACGCGGCTATGTTGATGTTGGCGTTAGGGGCTGGGGCTGGGGCCGGTCCGGCGCTGCTGGTGCTTGCTGCGGGCCCGGGGTGTCGGACCCGGCGGCGCAGTCGGATGGTTCCTGGCATCTTTGGGATGGCGGAATGTGGTTGTGTGCGTGTATCCCTGGGCGTGGGGTTAGTTTAGCACCCAACTAACTTAATGGGTCCTGGATTACAAATGTATATGGTGTTTCAACCAATACTCCTCCTATAGTATGTATATCGATGCATGGATAGGGAGGGGCCCTTACAAAAAAAAAGAAAACCTACTTGGAACGAGCGTCAGTGAGATTTATACGAAATATTTGATACTTGGTGGTCGAAATCGGGCAGAAAACTACCATCATAAAGCTGCGGCATTTTCCGGCAGGGACGTGGCGACACATCATAAGGCGGCTGGGCGCGTCATACTCGCTGGCAGGGCGGGACAGAAGATGTTCTCTGGTGGCGTTTGCAGCGGTCGCGTCGGCTTTTTTTGGTTGTCGGTTTTGGGCCGCGAATCATCCTGGGCTTGAACATGCGTGTCTCGAAGAAGCATAAAGAGCCAGTGCCGGCTCGAGACCATCTGGTGTCCCGTCCCATTTCCTTCGGCATGCTTCAAATTACGAGCAACGACCTTCCCAAGCACAGAAAATGCCGGTAACCCAGGATCTCGTCGAGCGATATGTCGACCGGCAGAAGCTGTATACTTTGTGGACTACCCACCCTGATTTCAAGGACGAAGGGTGCAAGATCGTCGAGGTACGGCTAGCATCGAGGACACTCGCATAATGCCAAAATTGGGCTGATCTGATTGACGTCCCTCATCGAATAGGTCAAAGATGATTCCCTAATTGTTGAGCTACCTCGGGAAATGACGCCGGTATGTACCTCTTTGCTTCGAGGGTTTATATACAGGCGGTGTCGGATATTAGTCGAAGAGACACTAATGTTGGTGGACGAGCATGGAACAGCGAGAAATAAAGTCGATTTGGTATGACAAGAAGCCATGAGGCTAGGGGCTCTCTGAGAAGACGTGACGTCCACGGGCTGGGTAGGAGGGAAATAGCAGGATGTGGATGTTGGAATTCAACGTTGAAATGACGGCCCCAGAGGTGTCAGATAAACGGATGTAAATCACGGTGTTTTTCGATAAATATACGGCCCACACGAGGATTATAACTATTTTAATTAAAATAGTAGGGTTTGGGATTCCCAGCCACCGCGATCAGTCACCTTATAATTATATAAAGGGGCGGGCAAACCAAGCCAGTTCTTTCGATGTCCGGTAGTTATGTTATATCTTGCTATATTTCATTGACGCCCTGACCCGAGATGGCTGCCGCGCGCATCATGGTACATCGTGAGCGGGCGAGCATAAGAGAACCACCGCTCTGTCAACCTTCTGTTTCCCTTTTCGTTTCTCCCTTGGGTGCTCCAACTCCTCATCAGCCAAGACAGCAGATCTATCACACACCCTCTGCCTATTTATCATATAAGCAGGCTTGCAACCACCACACTTCATGACATTATATTCTCGTCTCTGCGAGAACGCAGCGAGTATTCTGCTTTTAAAGAAAAAAAGAAAAAAAAAGAAAAAAAAAGGCCATGACCGACGTAGAAAGGGGTGGTCCGCACTTGAATATATCTACATCCTAAAGGCAAAGTTCAAGTGAATGGCGAAGGCTGGACCCTGCAACGTAGTACTGCGCCCATCTCATCGTACGCCGGAAATCCGTGCGCGTATCGCCCGAGAGGAAGCTCTTGGCATCGCTCCGCTGCCCCATTCTAATGTGCTATGTATTTATTGACTTGGCAGGGCTTCAATTCCGGCCATTGCACGAAGGCAAGGCGGACAGGTGCGTACAGTACTATCATAGGCACTAGTTAGGCATCTAGAAAAGACAGTTCAACTAACTACAGTAGCATCCCAGCCTCATAAAAATATTCTTCCGTCCAGCTCACCTTTACCGCAAAGTGCGCACATGCCAGCCATGGCCGACGACGGTTCGCTTCCCGATGAGGGAGATTCTCTTCCTGCCCTGGAGTGGGAGAGATACCCCGAAACCCTGCCGCATGTTGAAGGCCTCGAGATGAACGAGTATCATGCAGTTTTGCGCGACCCGGAAGGGCGGCTATTCGACCCCAGCGACACCGACATCGTGTTTAGATCAGTCCCGTGCGGCGGGCAGCTGGGCCAGCCTTTCTCGACCAGGGTGCATGGCGAATCGGCTCTGGACAGCACTTTGAAGGTGAGAAGTCGATGCCGCCCGCAATGAGGGGGGGTTCTCCTTTCCGGTGTTTGGAGGCATGGTTCTAGCCAGACCTGATGCTTATGTTGCGAAAATGGACAGAAACATGGACAAGTCACTGCCCACCATTACATGTGAGGCTGGCGCAACAAGCCGCGGAATCTCTGACG
Organism: Zalerion maritima; assembly: GCA_022664585.2. Taxonomy (NCBI): domain Eukaryota; kingdom Fungi; phylum Ascomycota; class Sordariomycetes; order Lulworthiales; family Lulworthiaceae; genus Zalerion; species Zalerion maritima. Next base: position 7,775 of record JAKWBI020000122.1, on the reverse strand, counting down.
CGGCCACCACTTGAAATATATGTAGACACGGGGCTGACAAAACATTCCGGGGAAATTCTTCCCCCCCCAATATATAGATATTTGACCCAACATTACAGCTGGGCACCCTTCAACTGCTCGGGGACTGCGGTTCGCAAGATCTTTTCTGCGCTGGGAGTGAGACCATCTTTTCTCGACGTCCTAAGCACATTTGGGCCTCCCGAGGAAGGATTCGAGGCGGAATACTCCTCGGGCTACGACATGCAAGCTGAGGATCTCGCCGACCCGTTGTGCAGTGAGTTTTCTCGCCTCACCTCCAGCTTTTTTTTTTCTCTCTTCTTTTTCTCTCTTCTTTTTCTCTCTTCTTCTTTTACATACCATTTATTTGGGCTGCTCACACACAGCAACCAGGTTTTTCCTACACGCTGAGGTACGTGGCGAAGACCGGGAGGCAGTCGTGGCCCTGGTCAGAGAGAAGGATGGGTGTGTACTATAGGTTGTCGACAGAAGGGTGGTTCAGAGGCCCTGCCTGGATCATTCTCCAACCTACCGCCGCTGCTCTTTCGCTGCCCCAGATGCCACATCACGCAAGTAGGTATCGTCTGGGCTTCCCTCTTCGCCGGCACTTATCGCTGTTTGGGTCTACACAGCAGGGTTGGAGACAATATTTACAATATTTAGAGGCCCAGGTTCGCAAGGCGGTGGGTTTGCGTCTTCTACCCGTCTCCTTTTGTCTGGGCTTTCCCGTCTCTGATACTAGTGCAATCCGCCAGTCCCGCCAAGCACGGCTCGAAGTAGATGCTTCGAACCCTCGAGTTGCTCTATCCAGCGTGCAAAGTCTTCAGTACCGCTGCGAATTACTTCACAGCTGTGTCTTGTCCCTGAGGTCGAACGTTGAAGTTCTCGCAGGGCTGGAGTTGCTGCGCCCTGCTGATAGCCATTGCAGCTGTAAGCCGAGACGGCTGCACGAGGGCAACGGCACCGATCTCAAGTCTTGCGTCTCGCAATTCAAACTGAACCAGCACTGGGCCGAGGACATGCTCGATCGGGCCAAGCAGGCGTCTGATACGGTAGCTATGTCCATTTCTTCGACTGGGAGTGTGGATAATCACTGATCCCGGTGGTTTTATACGTCAAGGTCGCGACGCTGCTCAACTCAACGCACAGCCAGAACTTGGTGTACAACACGGCAACCATGAACTTGCTGGCGAAGACATCCCAAGATGACAGTTCAACCATGCTAGAGCTGGCGAGGGCAGCGAAGAAAGACTCAAGCATCATGAAGTTGATTGGCATTGGTACTATGATATACCTGCCGGGGTCATTCATATCCGTGAGTTTCTACCGCCGCCAGAAACCCCAGACAGAACCATTGAAGAACCAAGACGAACACATCATTTACTGACATGTGCTCACAACCACTCCTCGCACGCAGGCAATATTCAGCACCGGGTTTGTGGCTGTCTTGACAGGGGGTACGGGCTACGACCGGAGAAAAGTCGTTGTCCAGGCAGTAATCTTCACGGTGGCGACTCTTCTTCTCACGGCCGCAACCTTGCTCGGAGGGTACTTTGGGCTCAAGAAATTCAGCCGCAAGGAAGCAAGGTCGGCAGCGCAGAGCCTCGCAAGCAGCGGAAAGCCGCCGCTTCCCTAGCGGCTATCGATACCGAGAAATCCGAGCAGATGCGAAAATTATTGCTCGCCACGTTCCACAGGAAACGAGCTCCGCGAGGCGAGGATGGATGTACGCCTGGGTGCTTGCTGTGGACTGGTAATAATAGTATAGAGATATCTAGTAAGTATGATAGGTGGCGCAAACGACTCCGTGACCACGTCAAAAAAGAAAAGAATTACGGTAGGGGTTGGGGTATTTCATCGCAAAGACCACCATGTTATAATCACACAGCCTGGTTACTATCTACCTAAATAGTCTGGGCAAAAAAAAAAAAAGTAGTCTCTGAAAAATTGACGCACTTTCAAATGTGATTCTCCTTGTTGGCGCAGGAGGACATTGGCCAGTTGCCTTCAGTGTCTTTTCCGGCAATTTTATCTTGGCTTTGCCCAGATTTTCATACCAATGATGAAGGAGCCGAAGTAAAGGCACGATAGAACGCGGGGGCGGGGGAGGGGGGAGAGTAGAAATGGCCTTTGCCCTGTTCTCATTATGGGTGGCTATAGTTAGTGGGCACTGGGCAGGTCACATTCTCCGTCTTGAACCTCTCCCCTACCTCGGGCGTTCTGCAGAGGGCAACGTCAGCCCGGCCATTGGGTGTTTCCATTCTGGTTGCCATTTACGTATCGCGAGACTGTCGGCAACACTTACTACAACTTGGGCCATCAGTGGCTCCAGATAGAATATAACTACGCAGTCCACGGACTATTTCCATCACAGAAGCCAGCCCCGCACCAAGACCTGTTCTGTATGCGCTCTTTCCTTTATTAGCAGTGAGCTTGACGTCGACGGGCTCTCCCACCGTCATTACTAGCTCTGTTCAACAGGATCTCAAGTATTCTACCGTGGGTGCTCGGATATCACGACGAGAATCCCGCCATGCCGAACTCGCAGTCTCAGGCAGGAAACACTGCGTCCCAGATGGACATGTGGATGGAGTCCCAGACCATGATAATATTCCGAGAAGCTCGTCGACTCCAAGCAATAAACTCCGCCGCTATTACAATAAACGTCAACCTATCGACTTATATCATACCAGCCTACATGTGAGACTCATGCTCCCTTTCTGCACGCGGGATGTCTTCTTCGCCTTTACACTCAGCACTTCCACCTCCCCCGTGTGTGTCAATGTCGGCCCTTTCTTCTCTTCCTGCCCTGGCGCATACAACCAAACCATCCTAGCAAGCCATCCTAGTAAGCCCCCCCATGACCACGTTCCATATTCTCCTGGAACCTCCCATTCTGGTACTGCACGTCATTCTGGTACTGCCCCTGCCATTGTCCCTGCCCATGCTCCCCAGCATACATCTCCTGCACCGGGCTCGTCTCCCTCGCCCCAGCCGTCCCGTCGTGCATCTCGGCGTATCCCGCAGGAGGGGCACTATACCCATGAACCTCCTGCACGGCAGTGTTTCCATGCCCCAGATTCATGCCGGGCATCTCAGGATACCCTTGCGGAGGGGAGGCACTGCTGTTCCGCTCGGCCCTTTGCGCTTGCGCTTGCGCTTGCTGGCGAGGGAAGTATGATGCTTCGTCTCGACTCGAATACCTCTGCTGCTGCTGCTGCTGCTGTCGCTGTGGCTGCCCGCCCTGCCAGCTCTGCTGCCTGGCAGCATTCCCAGCGGCAGCGGCAGCGGCATGCTGGCCATGCTCGCCATGCCTCTGATGCCCATTCCCACGAGTCGGACGGGGCTGGTGAACTTCCTGCGCTTGCCCCGCCATACCAACTCCCATGGCACCCGTGCCGTTCATATTCCCATTCCCACCACCCGCCCCACCCTGCCCCCGAGGCGGGGGGGGCGCCGACCAAGCACCGCTGCGCGACCTCCCGTTTCCGTTTCCGTTGCCGCTGTGGTAAGCAGCATCCGCCCCCGGAGTTCCCGAGCTCGGACTAGCAGCAGTGGACTGGCGCGAGAGGCGCATCTGGCTCGACTTCGGCACGCTGTTCCTGCTGTCCTTGCCCCCCGAGGCCGCGCCGCCCGCCGCCGCTCCCGTCGCGGGGGCGGGGGGCCACCCTCGCTGCTGCTGCTGCTGCTGCTGCGACATCTGCGCCGCCGCCGCGCCTGCTGCTCCCGGCGCGGGAGGAGCGAAAGGCGGGGTGTAATAAGGCTGGCTCGGCATGGCTTCGTCTGCTTTCGCGCTCCGGGATTTCCGCCAAAGCGCGCCAACGAGAGCGGCCAGGAAGAGCGCCCCCACGGCGCCGCCGACGCCCACCCCTATCTTGCCGCCTAGGGAAAGTCCGCCGCCGCCGCCGCCACCGTCTGTATCCTCGTCTCCCACGCCGGTAGCTTGGGGGGTTTCGCTGCCGGTGGCGCTTTCCGTCACTTCCTGCAATCCCGTAACTACCTCCGTCGTGGTGACTTGGACCGTGGACCCCGCTTCCGTAGACACCTGCACCAGGACTTGCTCTGTAACAACGATGGTGGACGTGATGTGCCTTGTAGTCTCCGCGTTGTCGTAGTCTGTGCTCGTATAGCTGGTCGTGTACGTCGTGGTGGTGTATCGGGTGGCGTACGAGTCGTACGTCGACGAGTACGTCTTGGTGGTGGTTATCCAGTACGTGTCCGTTATCCAGGACGTAGTTCCTCTTTCCACGAGAACGCCGCGTTTCTCGAGCTTCGAGGCCAGACGATCGAAGTGCGCGTTCTTGTCTACGATGATAGGGGCGGGAGCGCCCGCCGTCGGGGTTGGAACTGCGCCTGTGAAGTCCGAGGGGATGGAAGTTACGGTCGGGGTGGCGACGTTGCGCTTCATGAACTCGGTCGACGTGACGGTGGTTGTTGTTCTGCTGAAATGGGTTGATGTGGCGGTGTCCACGTTTTGGATGGTTGTGGTGTAGTACTTGGACAGGGTCGTTTTGTAGGATAATGTTATCGTGTTGTAGTTTGTGTAGTACTTGTAATAGGCTATTGTTGTCGTCCAGGTGGCAATCGTTGTACTGTAGGTACTGTATTTTTTGATCGGGGAGGGTTAGACACTAGGGTTCTTCGTTTACATATTATTGTAATACATGGATGAAATACTTACATATCCTCGACGCAGAACCCATCGCTACAGACATATCCGTCGGTACAACACTGTGCGGCTTGTTAGCAATCCATGTTCGCAGAACTATACCATCCCTCCTTATGAGTTCCTCCCAAATCTCAACCCGGAGACTAAGAACCATACCTCCAAAAGACTACAACAAGTGTATCCCCCACCGCAGCACACACCCAGGGAATTGCAGCAATTCGGATAATCCAAGTCGCAACATCCCAGGTTGTCACCGCAGTCAACCTCTGTGCTCAAGCAACCACTCTGTCTCTTCATCAAGAGCTCGTCTAGCGCGACGCTTGCCTCGTTCTCCGATGTTGCGCGGGCGTTGCTGGGCGTGCCTCCCAGCGCAGCGTTCCAACCTCTTCGCCAGTCCGTGACCAGTTTCTGCACTTCGATCGTGTCATTTAGGTTTGCGACTTCGGCGCGCTTTTCGAGCTGGGGGAATCGGGGTCCTATTTGTCTTTCTGGTAAACGGAAGGCGAGCACGTTCGTGGAAAGGGCTAGGAGCCCTGTCGCGAAGGTTAGCCGTGATGGTATTGCGAGGCGCATTGTTGCTGGGGTCGCCTTTAGGCTGGTTGGTTTGGAATCACAATGGTTGACTTCCCTCGTCAACCTCTCAGCTCTCCTCGTGGGGATGGGGGGTGGTCGGGTACCACCGTCCATTTATACCATCACCCGATCGCCTCAGAGCCTCACTCACGATGGGGGGGGGGGGGGGGGGGTCCCATCCACGACTGGAGACTGGAGGCTCAAACCACGCTAGCGCAAAAGCGTGCTGTGCTGCGAGAGCCAAAAAGCAAAATCGATTCCTCAGATACGTCCATGGTCTCTGTGCCGCAAGTGGAAATGCTGTGGCGTTCAATAGTCGACTTTTGATCGCAAGGCTGTGAGCTACGGAAACTCTTCTTGGGCTAGTATGTTCAAGTCCTGCATGTCTCCCATCACACACACGTCCTTCCTTCCTTCCAAAAAATAACGCGACAAGAGATTCGTTCTAGCCACCCCCATCTGTGCTCATCAGACCATGAAGGGGGGCGAATTCCCCTCGCTTCCTAACCTTCAACGCTAGGGTGAGTTGGCGCTTCCAGACAAGTGTCTCGCCCAGCCTTACCCTTTCCCGTAAAGTGTTTGCTATCACGGTCGAGCGTCCCAAGCTTTTGCTGTTGTAGTCCCCAGAGAAGATGTTCGGTGTCTCGCGACACCTGGCAGACAGACATATACGTATGTACATAACAAGAAGCGGCAAAGTATTTGCACTTTTGCACATTTTAAGACGGTATTTGCTTTTTCCCCAAGACATGGGGTCATAGTCTTGCCGGACGATCGCCAAGAACGTGAGCGTCGGGCGGGGAGACGCACGGGGAAAACGGGATGGGATGTGGGATCAATCGTTGGGATCGCAAGCGGGAAAGCGTGCTTAGTGATAAGTGCTGCTTCTTGTGAGGGCAAACTGGAGGTACATAGCTTTTCGACGGTTCCCACGGGCAGACTTCAACAGGACAGGACAGGACAGGATAGGATAGGATAGGCAGGCATCCACACGCAGAACGCCTCACTCCCCTCTGTTTGGCCCGTCGAACCCGGCATTTCCGGTGAGTCGTCAGTCGTCAAAAGTGATCAAAGCATAATTGCCACCCATGCGCGATCGCCTGTTTATGCAATGTCGAAAAGCCTTTCCCCTTCTAATATCTCAGATGATGCCCTTCCTGGCAGGTTCCTTCCCCGCTTTTCTTGGTGCGGCTGAGTTTGAGCTGCAGGAGAAGAAAAAGCTTGAGATTTTTAAAAAAGCACCAAAGATTAACAGGTATTCTTCTGGGCCTCCAACGGGAAGGTGCTGCGATCTCTAATGAAGGAAGCAAGGAATGGTGGCAACTACATACATAGATTGTCCCGTCATGCTAAGCATCACGTGGAGTTCTATAAGCTGGGCCGGTTTCATCGAAACTACCTTCGAGCTCATATTTCGCCGCCACGCTAATACACTGCCCGTAGTGTTGAATGTTAATTTCCCCATCCTTGCGTATTTGCTAAGATGTGGGGGTCATAACACGGCGAATCATTGCTTCCCCGCAACGGCATCGGGTCGTCCACCAGCAGCGAGAGCGGCTGGATGAACACCATAGCCCCCTAAAACCCCGGCGGCGCGGACCAGGACGAGTGAGATGGTTTCGATAGCGGCTGGCTTTGGGTTTCTAAGGAGGCGGCCTTTGCTTACATAGTATGTCTATGTTCCTGGCTGTTGTTGTTTTTGCGCCGTTTCCTGGCCAGTGATGTGAAAGGGTTGGATTGAGGAAAGAAAGATAGGGGAAGAGCAGCTCCATGGGATCAAGGGTTGCTGCTGGGAACTTTGGATGAGCACGGATGCTAACGGTGATGATCTTAAAATCCAGTGGCGTTAAGATCTTGTACGCAAATGCCTGGTCTGCTCCAGGCCTCGACACCCTGTACACCCGCCCCATCTCCTCACTCCACTCACCGCAACATCTGTATAGAAACTAACACTCTTCCCCCCCCTCGACGCCGCCGGCTTCTCCTCCGGAAACCCAGCATGCTCTCCTCCCTCTCTAGCGCCGCCTCCTCCCAACCAGCAACAGCCGCGCATTCACACAAACCTCCCAGCTCAGTTCCCCCAGCAACATCCCCGCGGAAAGTCCAGCGAACGGAAGCAGCAGGCCTGAACGGGGCATGGACTTCCTCGCGGTCGGGCCGGGTCGCGAGCGCGTGGGCGCGACATGGGGCAAACAGCACGTACTCCGCCGTCGTCAACAGCAACTGCAGCGCTTATTCATGCCGCAGTGGGCGTTCGGGGAGGATGGGAACGCAAAACTCAACGCTCGTGCGCATCAACAAACGGAAATTTGGAACCTTCGACGGCGACAGTGGGCGCTCGCGAACTGGCCCCGCGGCGGAGATAATCTAAAGGTCTCCGGGGGTGGGGAGCAGAATCGCGGATGGCGAAATATCCGTCTAGTTTATCAACGGCGGGGGGGGGGGGGGGGGGGGGGGGGGGCCCCCAGGGTTGCCGTGGCATTTGGGGGGGGGATTTTTTGTGCGGATATTCCCGGAAATGGTTGGGCTAATATAG
>JAKWBI020000121.1:0-105758 GCA_022664585.2 Zalerion maritima | reverse complement strand
ATGCAGAGCCGCAAACCCGGAACGTTTAATCAAATCGCTGGCTACGGAATATTAAGTTCCGTACAGCCGCCTGTACGTAAGGGTCACTGGGCGCGGCAGTAAACTAGGTCATAAGGCAACCCACAGCCGCCTCTCAGAAGTTTAAGAAAAGGCTATTTGTGCCTATATTAATCGTCTTGACCACCTACGATTATCGGTTAAAAGATCTTTTATTATAGGGGCGGTAAATTCGATCCTTTAAACCATGGCGCCGGAAAACTCACCCCCCCCCCTTCCCATTGGCGATCATTAGGTATTACGGTTTATTTAACATTACGGATATTATATTATTCCTTAAAAAGTACTCGATAGCGATCGGCAAATAGCGGAAAATAAAGAAATTATTATAATATGGTTCTTAGCATTGCATATTATTATACAGGAATACGGTATTATAAATAATAATATTTGGAATATTAATAAAACAGGGTTTAAAATAGAAGTTGGAAAAAACCAATTAATAATAACTTACCGCCGTTAAATACGCTATTTTAGTCTTCCTATTAATTGCGAATCTGCCACGGTAATCGAATACATTAATGGTAGGGGGGATTATATATTAGCCTTTTTTATATTTATTGGGAAAGTTTATATAAATAATTGGTATTATATTAAGGAATTGGACGGCGATACTTTTATTATAATAAACGATACCGGTTATTTTAACGATTAATTTAATTTATAATGAATTTAATACTTTATTTAATATATTATAAGTATAAAAGCCGGCCAATATTATTTTCTTTTATTCGATAATTATAAGTCTTATTATATAAAGAAGTTTATTAATTATTACTGGTAATATCGAATTATTCCCTTTAGCCTGCCATTTAATTTAACTCACTTACTTTAATCATTAAATATTATTATATTTTAACCCCTAAAGTATTATTATACTTAGGCATTGGATATAATAATTAAAAATAAAATGGCCAATATTACTAAACTCGAGTTTTTTGGCTTTATTTAATAAATCCGGCGGCAGGCATTTAAATAATTAATAATTTAATCGGTATTTAAGAAAACAGGTATTATTCCCTTTAATCCTAAACTAATCCTGGATTAAATCAAAAATCGGAGACCAAAAACGCCATCATCGAATCCATTATATTTATTATTATTTGGAACTCCACTTATTATTCGGAAACTTAATAAGGTTAGGGATCGTATTCTTTAGGCTCTTCCGAATAAAATAAGCCCAGAATTAAGTTCTGGTATTGAAAAATACATTCGGGGTTTTTAAATTTAGGGTACGGAATTAATATAAATACGAAGAGATTTACGCAATACTAAACTGGCGGAGGCATCATAACGGGCAGCCCGGGCGGAAAAAAATAAGCGCCTATAATACGAAGGGGTATTTATAATACACGATGCTTGATTTAAAATTACAAAAATACCTACTAATAAGGTGAAGGAGGCGAGGGCATTGATCGTGGCATTTAAGATAAAGGAAAAAAGGGAGTGGAAGAAATGGTATACTGCGGTATTGAAATAATACAGGTAATGGAAAAAAGATACTTAGAAGAAGCGGAAACAATGGAAGATAATATTAGGGGAGTTATTAATTGTAGTCGAAAAGCGTAAAAATAAGAATAGGGAAGAATAAGAAGAAGGGTCAAAAATCGGGAAAAATTGCGTTCAGCTAGTAGTTGTGTTCAGGTGGCGAGCACCCACAAGGCGGGTGGGTGAAAGAATTGAAACCCGACCCCGCAGTTGTGGGGGCGTGGCACGGGTAGCGCAGGCAGTCGCTGTCGGAGCTGCCAACCCTGTCGGACTCCGTCTAACACGAGTCGACTTTTCTTCTTTGCAGGTCTTGGACAGCGTTCTCCTGTCCTTTACCGCTACGTACAGTGTGGCAAGATACGGTGGCGAGCAGAGCCGAACAGTGCTGGTTTGGAAAACGTAATAGGAGAGAGAGTTGCTTTCTAGTTGGTATTTTCCCCGCTACTATGCGGGAGTCATGCCATCCATTGCCTCGATCAGATCGGCAACAGCAAAACTAGCAGCGAAACAAAAAAAACAGACGTGCCGCTGCAGATACGAGAGTGGTGGCGAAAACAACGGGCTTCCCATCGGACGTCGCGAGTCGTCGTCCCAACACCACCACGATTCCCAATAAAGATCAAAATTTCTGAATTGGGACACGGACACCCACGATTCCCGTTGGGCTAGCCTGCCAAGGCGGCCACGCGCCGCGGGAAAGGCAATAAAGGAACGCCCGCCGCACTTGAGGCGGAAGTGTGCGGCTTATTAGGCCAGGCGTCCGGGCATCGTGAACGGGAGGGGCATTTTTTGGGGGTCGGATTGGGAGCATGTGCTATGCACATAGAAAGAGGGGTAAAGAATGTCTGGCGATACTACATACCTGTCTCCAACTTTCCCCTCTCCAAGTTAGTGCAGTGTTCCCTCCCCATCGGAACGACGATTACAGAAAGCTCAGGCCGTATCTAACCACTGCTTCTTTTGAGGTCAACGCTTGTCAAGGCCCTTTTTTTTTTTTTTTTTTTTTTTTTAAATTAATAACCAGCTTCGTACGTATTTGGCATGGTGATATACACCGCACTACTATATCCATACGTGCCCCCGGCAGGGGATACACACAGCACAAGACTGCAAGTATTGCAACGAGATCGGATCCAGAGCCACTATTTTGTGAGGATAGCTTGTACGTGAGACGAGTTCACATCTCCTTGTACTTTATCGTGATTCTCGGTCATAGACATGTTCGTCGCTGCCGGCATTCATGCTGTGAATTTCTCTTTGCACTGTCACACAGCCCAGGTGTGTGTACATACATGTTCCCACGTCTAGCGGTTCTTGCGGCTTCCCCAATGTCGAGCAGAATTTCTTTTCACCTGGTGTTATGAGCGAGGATAAGCCTGGCCTGACAAGGTAAGTACACGTATCTATGTGTTTGTGTTCAGTTGAGCGAGCTTTCGTGCCACCTCCTTGCCCCGTGCCTGAAGTGTTGAAGCGGGGCGAGCTGATGATCGGATAGGCGAGTTAGACATTGATAGGCAAAGGGTTTTTCATGTCGCCGTGGCCCGCCCGAAATGTTGGGTCTTGGTGGTGAACAAAGGTTTGTATGTACGTGGTCTCATGGCACTCATTGGCAAGAGAACCGAAAGTAACCAGCTATCAAGCACTCTAGTTCTGGCTTCTGGCTTCTGGCTGCTTGGTAGCTGTTTGTGGTGGCTCTCAACAATGATGAATCGAGACCAACATGGCTTGCGATCGAGAGTTTTTTTTTCTTTCCCCTTGGTGCCGGGCCGACACCGTTTGGATTAGTTCCAGCTGGTTTTCCGACTTCGATATGGATGGTGTCCTTCCAACAATTTACACGGTACGCGTCCATACTATGTACAAGCCAGCCAGTCGTGCATGATGGTGCCAAGCCCACCTCAAGCCTTTTGGATGCAAGCCATTGCTTTTGGATTCTCACCGGCTGCATATCTTGGCATCTCTTCAACGACGAATCTCGACCACGTTGATGATGGCGATGGCTATCGAAAATCATCACCATAACATCAATACCTGAGACTTGTCTTTGTGTCAAGAGTGACGACTCATGATGTCTATTCGCCGCCCACTCGCACTGTTTACTGTTTGTGGGAGCACATACACAATGCGAAGTTTGGAGATGGATCGTGATTGTTTTTTTTTGTTTTTTTTTTTTGGGGGGAAGCATAACTGCATATTATGTACACACGGACAGATGTCAAGATGTTAAAATTTGTGAGAGGGGCGGTACGACAATGCACCAAAAGCAAACCCTGAGCAAAAGGTGTCCTGAAATGTGTCCTACCAGCTGATACTGAACGGCCTACTGCGTACATCCAGGCGTGCTAGAAGTAGAAGGATGCACGTGTACGCTGCGGACTGGAGACCTTCGATCTGCGCCATTGTATCGACCATGCGCCAAGGCTCCTGTCCCCCGCAGGAGAATCTCCACTCTACTATACTGTGTACGTAAAGGTTAACATTCCTCATTGGCTAGGTACACATGCATTCATCCTTTGACATACACCAGTAGTGTGTTTGAAAAGCTCGACGAGAGTAATTGCGGGGCTAGAAGGGCACAATGCGTATGTTTATACTTACACTTGATAGTTCGCTTAGAGTGGGGCCTCAATTCACGTAGATGGGACGACCACGACCACTACGAAATGCGATCCGTCGATGCGGAATCTGAATACAGTGTTCGATGATCCGTGCAGTCGTGACACTTGACACTCAGACGACAAATCGTAAGATGTTACATAGTTAATAAATGCTGCTGTCACGTCCCACGTTGTGTTTGTACTGTAGTCCATCAGTCAGTCTGCAAGCCGAAACATGGAAAGAAGAATGCATGCCATTTCAGAGGTAGGACCATACTCTTGTACGGATAGAAGCCTCATCTATATGCTATACCGAGACCTATCTTTTGGGAATCGTTTCTCTGTCCAAGCTCCTCTCGTTTCCTCCCCGCCCTTCCGAGTCATTGATGGACTAATAGAACGTTGAAAGAGTTTTTGTGGAATGGCGCTACTCACCAAGTCAACATCACACCAAAAAAAAAAAAAAAACCTCCCCATTCCCCTTTTCCCGTTTCGCCCAATGCTGACTTGACTCCCAACACTCCTTACGAAGCACCAGCCCCACCAAACTTGCCATTGTACTCATCATGAAGCTTCTTCTGCCTATCCCACTCCTTCTTGAGCTTCTTCATCTGGCTCTTGGGCATGTCGCTGCCGTCCTTCATCTTAGTAGGCATCCCTTCGCCATCCCAAGCCGAAAACCTGTCATCGGCCTTGAACATGTCCGTGGGGGACAGCTTCGCCTTCTCCCACCTCGCGGCCTCCTCGGCAGCCTGCTTCCTCTTTGCCGCTTCCTTGGCGCGGGCCCTCTCTGCGTCCTTGGCCGCCTTCTCCTCCCGCGCGGCAATGAGATCGACGGCAGGGACGAACTTGACCAGGGATGGTTGGCCATCCGTCCTGTCGTCGAGGTAAACACCCAGGTTGGTGAGGTCGTAGTCTCTGATCCTGTCGCTGAGCGAGAGGATTGACTTCTTGGTCTCGGCTGCTGTTGTAGGTGCTATTCTCCTCATCTCATCCCTGAGTCTTGATACGGCTCTAACATGAGGGAGGGCAAGCTGTTCCACATCCTTCGTGCCGGCGTCCACTAGTTGCCTGAACTCCTGGTCTGGAGATAGCAATAGTAGGGACTTGACCTCATTAGACTCAATGTTTAGTTTCAAAACATCCTTCTTCACGTTCTCCAACACGTCCTCGTAAGGCTTGACGGCGTCATTGGGATCCACAATCTCGCCTAGCGAGGCGGCCCAGCCCAGCCCCTCGTATGGAGGTTTGGCATTCCCATCCAAACCCAAAATTCCGACGATCTTAGTGATCCACCGTGCAATCGTTTCAATGGATCCGAAGTCTGCATCGGACTTGTGCTCACGGATGTGGATGTTGGTGTCTTTGATGAGGCCCAGAACCACGCTCATGGTGCGTGGGGTGTCGAAGCTGTTTACTAGAGCTGCATGCAGATCCTTCTTGGCCTGTTCCAGCCCCTCCATCAACCCTGACGACGGCTTGTCCTTCATGGACGGGTTCTTGAGACCGCGGGCAGACACTTCTGCGAGCAGAGATTTGATGTTGGTAAAAAAATTCTGTAAAACACTCAGTTAGCAGGGGTTATTTCCGCTTCCAAAACATCGCACTATCCGAGGATGCAAGCAACCCGTACATTGACAGTGAACTCCCAGCCCTCAGCCTGCAGACGCATATCAGGGGAAATTTCCACACCGTCATTCCACCTGCCCATTAGAAAGATGATCCTGATACTGCGTGCGGTCGATTCCTTGAGCGCATCCTTGATTGTTTGGAAATTCTTCAGAGACTTGGACATTTTCGATCCAGATATGGACAGGTGGCCCATATGCATGAAGTAGTTGACCCAGGTGTGCTCTCCCTTTTCATGTCGGCAAAAGAATGCTTCGCTCTGCGCCAGCTCGTTGTCATGATGGGGAAAGGCGAGATCAATGCCTCCAGAGTGAATGTCCATGACCTCTCCCAAAACGTCTGAAGCCATGACGGAGCATTCAATGTGCCAGCCTGGCCTTCCATCTCCCCATTTACTTGGCCAGTATGGCTCGCCTGCCTTTGACTTCTTCCAAAGCGCAAAGTCACCGGGACCCTTCTTGCCTCCAAGTTTCTTGCCCAGAGATCCTTCGCCGTCTTCCAAGAGTTTTTTGTCGTTTCTGCTCTCGGGTCGTAGCCTTGCATATGTGTTGCCGGCCTTTTCGAATGCGGCAATATCAAAGTAGACGGACCCCTCTGCTTCGTATGCGAAGCCCTTCTCTACTATCTTCTCGACAAACTTGGCTATTTGAGGCACGTAGTCTGTTACTCTTGTGACTACATCTGGCCTTAGGACGTTGAGTGCATCCATGTCGTCTGTGAATTCCCCCTCCATATGCCGGGTAAGGTCAGTGAAGATAGTCTGATCGCTAGTGTCAATGGTTTCCTTGTAGAGGAAGTCGAGATAGGGCTGAAGGACATCATCTGCCCCTCCAAACAACTTCTTTTCCTGTATCGCCCTGGCAGCCGAGTCCATGTTCCCAACATGCATCCTTATTTTGGCCTCGTCGTCTCCTGGTTTGCCCTCCCCGGACAGGGTACCGCCAGCCAAGACCTTGCCGTACGCCGCGTCCCGTCTGGCAGCATAATTGCTCTCGTCAAGCTTCCCATCGTCGGCTACTAATAGGGGCAAGCTAGACGTGGCATATGCCTGAAAGGCGGCGATTCCCAAATTATGGAGTTCCTCCCCTGAATAGAGTTTCTTCTTTTCGAGGTCGAGGAGTCGCAATCGGCGGGCTCTAAGGATGATCTATGGCAGCGTTATTGGCGAGCTATTAGCACAAGAACTTTTCAAAACAGAATTGGTTTAAGTCCTTATGATATCGTCAATCTGGACGGTATTTTCCCTAATAATTCCACACACCTTGTCGTCTACGTCGGTAAAGTTCATGACAAAGTTGACGTCAAAGCCAAAGTAGTGCTTCATGATGCGACGGATGATATCAGTCGACACATAGTTGCGCGCGTGTCCTAGATGGCTCTGGTCGTAGACTGTTGGTCCGCAAGCATACCACTTTACTTTTCCCTCCTCAATGGGCTTGAACGGCATAGGCCCGCCGGGCCTGAGCGAGTTGTGAACCTTGATCGTATCCATGGTATGCGGGGTCGAAAATGCTCGAAAGGGGCGTACCCGAGTTGGAGGACGGTACCTTGGGAGTCGAAGTACCCTCGAGAGGAATGGCATTCAGGAAGGTGTTAAAGAAGGGGAGGAGGTGTAGGGGAGGAGGTTAAAACGGCCGAGGAGGGAAACTGAAGCTTTTGAGTCACCTTGAGACTGCCGTGAGCAGCCACGCTGGCTGGCAACTGCATAGAAAAGAAAGTGCGGCGGACAACTTTGCATGACGCAGCCCTGCAGTGCGGGGTGCACTGTACCTCGTCAATCTTGCGGTCGCACCCTATTGGCTTAGGTATTAGGTACTTCTGGGTAGTACCTTCTCACCCACCCCCGTCGACGGGACAACATTAACCGCTCCCGACTTGGATTAGGCCTGAGGTGGTTCTCACGGCGGTAAAATAATAGACAGCGTATAGTAGAAATATATCCAATTCTCGACTCTACTACCTTCTCTTTGAGTCATCGCGGGCTACCCATCTATACTAATAAAGGAAGCCACCATAGGCTCATTGCTCTCAAGTATCTCCTAGGCAACGTTGAAAACCACCGAAGACTTATAAGTGACAAAACATTGCAGCCTTGGTGCACTACCGGAATTTCCATGCAATACATGTGCAGAATGTGGCTATACTTACTTAGACTAAAAAATTGCAGCCTCGAGGGACGACCATGTATCAAGCCTTTAGAGCTTCGCTCAGTTGTGAGAGCTCCTTATCAACCTTCCCTCATGCCTTACGAGACAGATATCCTTCCATCAAGCAATTCCCATGCTCATTGCACCCAAAGATCAAAACAGTGCTCGAAAGCACCGGTCCACAATCCAGCATTATTGCGAGTATGTACGCGACCAGCCAGCTGTCTACTTATCCTGACTAGTGCTGAAGTCTATCCTGCCTATCATAAACCTGGGCATGTTCTAATGGTTTATCATGGCAGGCATTGCACTGGCGGTAGGAATGTAGGGTGTCTTGATATCGGCCACGCACTTCTCCTTAAAGCTGGAGACAAAGGGTGCTAGTAAGGACACCATCCGCGGCTCAATCGTGGGGGTAGTTATGAAGATGTCCACGATCAAGCTGGCCACTAGTCTGAGACCTTTTAGCGTACCTATCTGAACATACAGTAGGTAAGGGGATGTTTTGCCGCCTCCTTCTTCTTCTTGTCAAAGACAGCCTCGAGAGGGTCTTCCATGCCCCCCTTTGGTCTCTACGGCGCCCCTCATGCCGCCGGTGTTGACGACACTACCCCAGGCATTTCATCAAATTAACCATTCCGATGGCATCAAAGGACAAGTGAGGGACTATGATGCTGATGAGAATGACATCACTGAAGGTGACGACATAAACCCAAAGTTGTGGCTCGTCCGATTCAAGCCACTCACTCAACCTGAAAGTGGTATTGGGATAGAAACAAATCTCCCGGAATATCTTTGGGTTAGGATGAACTACCGGACTACAACACTCTGTCAATGGGAATGTGCTGGCAATTGGATGTTTGGCAGTGGAAACCTGGAAAGTAGTGTGCCTGAAGCGGACCACCGGTCTTTCCTTGGTGGATTCGACCGGGACATGAATCCCGAAGTTTCCGTTTTCCTACCCGTGATCAAATTGATTAGCACTTAATGTAGAAATGGAGAGTTATAGATTGGTACTCAACTCCTTCAGTAACATACGACAGTCTAGCTTGCGCCGGTCATCTAAACTCAACACTTACAGCAATGGCGAATCTAGATGATCAGGATCCAGAATGCAGTTGAACCGATATGTATAGCAGATTCAATATCACGTATCGCAGGTTACGCGTTAAGATGGTGAAGGGGACACACCTCATCAGCCGCGATTCTCAGTGGTACGGCTACGGCCCAAGAAAAAAAGACTGAGAAGACCACCCATTTTCTTACTATGCTTCAGATTATCTAGGTGTGGATGAGTATTTTGGTTCGCTTGTATCATCAAATCTGAGAACGAGAGATGCTAGAAACATCGAACAGGAAGGAGAGCCATCGTCAGCTGATAAGGAATATGGCCGGGCTGCGCATACGGTGCATGCAGCAACAATACTCTGTTTCAAGAGTTGTGGCCGGTCAAGGAATGTATGTAGCGTCTCATTTGTGGGTACGTGCCCACTACGAATACCAACCTAAAAGCACTGCAAGCTACAAGCATACCACCCTAAGATAGGAATAAAAGCCATGATTGTGGACAAAAGCCCGGATTGAGGGTGAATAAGCACCACCGTGAAGAGATTTCAGCAATATGATATTCATCACTTGTCATGCAATAATTCTGGAGCGTATTGATATATTTTTACTTCAATACTAGAATAGAATATTAACCGCAGTATTGCTCAGGATTTTACAACCGCAAATACCAGCTCCGAGCCTTGCACCTAACCCCTGTTGATACTAGCCTCGAACAGCCACATTCCCCCGCACTTGTGGCGGAAGTCAGGCAACAACCCTGTCCTTAATTGGTACGCGAGCAATTTGATTGGTTCTTCCCTTCGCCTCCAACCTAGCCTTGCATATCCTAGACTTTTTTTTTTCTTTTCCAGGTCGTTGCGACATCTTCTTTCATCGTTCCCAAAAACTCACACACAACCCCCCACCTCGTCACAATAACTCGAGTTTTTGGCTCACACAATGGCGCCAAACTTGCGACCCAGAAAAATCTCACCATTTCTAGACCCGGGGCTTAAAACCTCTCCCAACGCCCTCGCCATCGTGCAGCTCTCGCGCGACAACTTCCTCCCCGTCTACCTGCAGGAGCCGAAGGGTGAGGTGGACGGCTACGCAGAGGGTGCAGTTATAAACACCCGGTTCGGATCATTTCCTCATTCTACCCTCTTGAACGTCTCATGGGGTTCGCAGGTGCGCGCTTCGACGGTTGATACTGGGTCAAGAGGGAGGAAAAGAAAGAGGAATCCTGTTATTACTGAGGATGTGCAAGACGGAGGAGGAGGAGCAGACACTGGAGAGGAGAGAAAGTCGGTCAAGAAGGCAGTCGTTGCGAATAGCGGATTCATTCACATCCTAAATCCCACCCCGGAACTCTGGACGACCAGCCTGCCGCACAGGACGCAGGTTGTGTATACCCCCGATTACAGCTACATCCTGCATAGGCTTGGTGCGCGTCCTGGGTCCATTCTCATAGAAGCCGGAGCTGGAAGTGGAAGCTTTTCTCATGCGTCTGCTAGAGCGGTGTATAGCGGATATCCAGACACCGACCCAGAGGCATATGGCGAGGACGTGAAGCTAGAAAATGGCACGAAGACGAGTAGTACGCAGAAGAAGAGGGGGAAAGTTTACAGTTTCGAATTTAACGAGGTGCGGTACCACAAGATGAAGAAGGAGATCACGGATCACAACCTGGATGGAATAATAGACCTCACGCACCGAGACGTCTACAACGGAGGCTTTCTGGTGGACGGGAAGAGCCCTGAAGCCGACTGCGTTTTTCTCGATCTCCCCGCTCCGTGGGATGCCCTACCGCATTTTTCCCGGAAACGACCGGAAACCTTACCGCCAGTTATGACAGTCGAAAATGGAGACGGAGGAAAGAATACCAACCAGGATTGGATCTCCCCATTAAACCCCAGCCGCAGCACCCACATCTGCACCTTCTCCCCCTGCATCGAGCAAGTCACCCGCACCATCGACGCCCTTCGCAAGCACGGCTGGGTCGAAATCGACATGGTAGAACTAAGCCACAAAAAAATAAACGTCATCCGCGAGCGCATAGGCATGAGCATAGCCCAAGAGAAAGGGTCCTCTCAGGCCCCGCGAGACGTCGACGAGGCCGTGGCTCGGCTGAAAGAGGTCAATGCGAAAGCCCATGATTTCCACAGCAGTGGTCGTAAGGGTACGCCGAGAGCTACCGCGACTGCGAATGGTGACGAAGAGATGGATCTTGACGAGGAAGACGAATTAGACAATGGTTCAACGACACAAGCAAATGAAAATGATGACACCCAGCTGGCCGACTCCACGCCTCCCTGGCTCCAAGGCCGACTGGTCCATCGCACAGAATCCGAGATCAAGACGCACACATCGTACCTAACGTTTGCAGTCCTGCCCCAAGAGTGGTCTGAGGCCCAGGAACAGGCGGCTCTCGAGACATGGCCCGTGGGAGGGAAGACCACAAAGGTCATTGGAAGTCTGGGGAGAGAGGCTAGGAAGCAGGAGAAGCGACAATTGCTGCAGGGAAAGAAGAACAGACAAAGAGAAAAGGACCAAAACGATACCCAAAAGAAGGAGGAAATCCCCCCTGTCTAGTTGACGAGACGTATAGTTTTTATTTGAAGGATGGGGAAAGGGGGGTAGCTATCTCTGTAATAGGTCAATCACACACAAAGCCATTCAACCCGCATAGCAAACGACAACGCTTTGATCAGTCGCCAGTTTCCAATGTTTGACATTATGAATGATGGCATTGTTTTAGCAGCGCCCAATTGTGCAAGTCTTTTCTCTTCCCACAACAAAACAATAAACATGATCGTATACCCACAACTAGGATATGACATCGTTCTTGGCCTCACACCACCCTATGCTGTTTCATCCCCGACCGCCTTTCCCCCGAGTGTATATTGAACCTTTCTAGCTGTGTGTTTCGGCTATCGACTGCATTTGCTCACTTCTGAAACCTGTTGAAATGTTGCCAGGCCCAGGAGTCGATCCGCTCGACTGATCCCGGACGCCATTTTCGTCCATGTTCCGCCCCTGGAAGAACAACGGAGCTGGATAAGCGATCAATATCGGCCTATCGGTGCTTTTTAGGGTTTCTATGATTTTTTTGGCTTACTTGGATCAACCGTTCCGATAGACCATTTCCCATGGGCTGGTGGTGTTCCAGGCGTGGGACCAAGTGCACCACTCATCTCAAAGATGTTGGGTCGCTTTGAAGGTCCGACTTCGGGGGTGATATCTCGTCCCGATCCGGAGTTGTACCCACTGGGCCCTGCGACTACATTCTCTTCCAGACGTGAAAAGCGTGAAAGGCGAGTTGGTGAAATTGTGGAAGAGTTTGAAATGATGGAATCTATATATTCTTTCATCTCGGCCACCCAGTCTTCGTTCTCCCCTCCCATCCCAAATCTCGCCTCAATGTCATAGAACGGGCGGGAAGGACGAATATGTCCGCAGTCAAATGCCAGGGCAGACATGGACTTTCTCCGTTCGCCGATGTTGGTGCTCTCCCCCTGCTCCGGTCTTTCTTGGCCAACACTCGAGGTGCTCCGGGTCATTTCTCTTGATTTTGGGGCGTTGCCTGTGTCTTCAGCTGATCGTTCCTGTATAGTTGGAAGTTTGCTTGGGGCGCTGGCACGACGAATCTGAGAAGAGTTGTAGTTGGCCCTCGCGAGCTTGTTTCGCCGTGACTTGGGTCTGTTGAGGGACGAGACGAGAGTCCTGGGGTTTGGCGGCCGCGAGACTCCTGAAGAATTCTTTTAAAATATGTTAGCCATACCTACCTGCTCTACTACTACCAACAATCACCCGGAATCGAGTTGAAGTATCGCACATACCAATGCACCACTCATGGTGTACTCGATAGGCCTAAAGGGCTTGTAAGATACAATCCCAGGCATCGAAAAAACAGCCGACCTTTCCATCACCATATTCTCTATTGGGACGGGCTGCTCATCCACGACATCTACGGCGATGGCTTTCCCTTTGCCTTTTGCTCTCCCCCGGACCTCACTCAGCATGAAATTATTTCTTTCTCGGCGGACAACTTCGATATCTCTCTGCAAGAGAGTACAAGGCAAGCAAAGCAGCATCTTGAGGATATCGGTCGCACGGCTGCCGTCAATTTGGTACCAAACTCGGATAGGATCAGACCGAAAACAGGCGCTCCAAAAGGACCAGCAAGCTCCAGCCAGGCAAGCACATGGGCCAGCATTGCATGCATTGTCCATACAGTAGCACCGTCCTCGAAACTCTCGAGAGTAGCTAAAGTGATCCAGATTGAGAGGTTTGCCAGGATTGCTTTCGTCAAGGACTCTCAACCGGTAGAGCGTTCTCGCCTAGAGAAGACACGGGCAGCTACATGAAAACAATAGAGCTTGGGCGGTCGACCACTGCGGACAAAGAGGAGAATGCCACTGCTTGTTGGACTCTCCCTCAGTAGTAGAACTGTCCTCTGCCGGGGATGGAATGGCTTTGGAGAGGTGCTCCCAGTTGGCGCCCGGTAGGGCACAAGCCAATCCGCAGCAGCTTCCACCGAAACAACAATACTTTATATCGTAGACGTGGTCATCCGAGGGACATATTTTTGGGGCGCAATGAATGTAAGCTCTCCGGGCAAGCCGTTTTTCTGGTCCTAGCCTGGATTGTGACCCTGTGACTGCGTCGACAAAGCTGGCGATGGTGTATTTGGATTTGCTCGCGGTGTATTTGGATTTGCTCGCGGTGCACTTTAAATTCTCCAGCCATGTTGTACATGTACCACATCTCTTACGTCGATCGGATTCACCCTGTGGGGTGGCATCTGATTTCTGGGTAGGAGTTTCCCCCGGCTGTTGGGTTTTCTTGGTATCCATTCCCACTGACTTTTGGCCGGGGCCAGGCTGAGCCGTTGTATTAGTAGGGTTATGTTGAGCATGTTCAGGGGCTAGATTCTGTGGTTCGTCCTTGGTCTGGGATACTCTCTGGCTCTCGGAGTCTCTGGGTTTCGCGGTGCCATCAGCGTTTCTATATGAGTTGAGAGACATTTTCTATGAATGATAATGGTGTCTCAATAAATGCACATATTAAATCAAGGAAGGATGGATAGAGGCCAAGAATGAATCAATAGGCCATGATAAAGTCCTTCTGATGTCGAGAAATGCTTGCAAATATATTGAAGTGATCGGGGCAGTGATTCACGGGGACTTGATGATGACAAGTAGCCGGATGGAGAGAAAACTGGCTGGGAGGCGGACCATGACAACAGGGCTTTCAACGAGCTCAGCAATACATTCGCCAAAACACGGGATTCCAGAGGCCCAGTAGCCCAAAAGTTCGAGGGCGGGGCATAAGTCCCATGGCAATTCATGGGCCAGCCCTCGCCACTTCTAATCTTGGCTGATTGAACCTCCCACCGCAGTCAAGATGCCACAGGCCTGGGGCAGTTTGCTACCATCGTTCCTTCCAACGTTTGTATCTCTCGAGTGTATGCTACAGCAGTTACCCAAGCAAATGGTCTCCACGTTCTTGCACGGCCAATCATGAAAGAAATTAAGAAACTCTCAATGGTTTAGTGGACACCTAAGAGTGTCCGAACAAACAAAGCAGGCAAACCCTCAACCTTGTATATATGCCGTGACTAAAAGAACACTTATTAAAGCTGGAAGAATGAACAAATTGTATGCCGCTCATTTTGGTGCTTGAAGTAGAGATTATGATAATTATTCGGGGCCTATCGGCTACAAATATGGCGTTAAGTGGTCACAGTTGATACCCCAAGCGGAATCTCTAAGGATTTATATTGCACAATAATGATACAGACCTCCGATTTGGAAGTTTGTGCAAAAGTCTTGTCATGAACGGTCACAAGGACATGTGCTTCAAGGGCATTACGGTTATCGGGAAGCTAATATATGGCCGGATTCTTCCTTCGTTTGTTATATCTTGGTTAGCTTGATCTGGGGTTTCAGGCTGGTGTGACTTGACTTCTAGTGTGCTTTCCTTCCCCGCATTCTCAGATTGTTGCTCGCTGGTTGTTGTAGGGGTAACACCCTCTCCAATATCCTCCTTGTCGTTATTTAGATTACTGAAAGCTTCTCTTACCGCCTCCTCCCTAGCTGCTTCATTGTCTTTGTCGCTCGCTTTAGTGCCAGCATCTGCCTGGGCCACTACTGGCTGTTGCTCTTCTCTTGGCCCTTGCTGGCTTTGGTCCTCTGCGAGTTCTGGCTCTGATTCAGTAGCGTCGGCCTCAGAATCTCTAGATTTAACCCGAGCTTCCTCGGCTTCATGAGGTGCATTCGTCTTCGGTGTATAAGTCTCCTGGCCACTGCTTAGAATGAACGCTAAACTAACAGTAGTGAACACTACGGATCCCAAAAGCCTGTGTGGAACAACCAACTTTAGCACTGCTGAACTTTCATATGTTTTGCCATAACAGAGAGTGCCATACCACTGCGTGTCACTCGCCGAGAGGATTGAAGTGCTAGCTTCCGAGTAGGCTCGAGAGCCCAAGGAACGAACGACGCTGGGCTGAAGAGCAGGTCGTCGCACGGCTGTCCAAATGACCGACCGCAGAGAAACCACCCTTGAAGACATATTGAGAAGAGGTAGATAGGATGGCTCGTGGGGTTAAGAGAAAAGAAAGGATGAGATGTGAAAGTTCCAAGGCTGGGTGAAATTATTCTTCAAAAGTTCGATAGCAAAATTTTCTTCCACCCTCCCTCATTCGGTGTTGCTGGCTCAGGACGATCAGGTGGGTAGCACCGCGGTAATAGCATCCATCCGGGATGTAAATCACTTAAAACTCTTTGCTCTCCGGGATCTAATCGTGGATTCGGGGAAATATCCGGAAGGTGAAGCGTGAAGCTTGGGCTAGTAGTTTATTTTCCACTAGTATTGATATCCAACAACTGGTAAACAGATTTCGTACCCATCTATCTATCTTATCCCAGAAGCAAGAAGTCAGACATTCTCAAACAAACTAAGTTGAAGTACTCAGTTTTATCTCATATGGGATGCAAGTTACGCCCCTTCCGGGCATAATGGGGTTTCCGCCCAAGATGGGAGATTGTATCCATCATGTCTTTATCAATGTACACCTAACTAAACTGGAGAGACGAGACTTGGGTGGATGTTATTATTGGTTTGTAGCAGCTATCTATTGAATAATGAAGCGCATTGATCTGAAATGTTCACTTAAAAAGCAATGGTAAAGCGTTAGGTAATTTACATACGCCGACCGTTGGTGTGATGTCTTGGCGCTAGATCCCTGCTGCAAGTGCACGTACAGATGTACTGTATGTATCCCACCAAAGTTTAGGCAGAAGGCACGGGAAAGTCAAGCACAGCCAGAAAGCTCCTCCGAATGCTATTGCCGTTGAGACAACTATCCATGTCAACAACATCCTTTCTGGATGGACCTCACCCGACTCCATCCCAGGCTCCCCGGGTCTAGTAGATTTTCCGCCTATTTTAGCATCATCAGCTGCAGCTCCGAGCTCTTTCATTCTCTTTCGAGACTTCCAAGGGCTGTCTCGACTTTTCTATACCCCGGTACAGAGATATCGCCCAGGTCTTCTCCCAATTCGTAGCACCGAACAAGGTGTCGGCAACTGGAAGTTGCATCTACCCCACTTCGCGTCAGGCACGCCTCTCTCTCTTCCTTCTCATCACCAAAGCCTCGCTCTGTCACCGTAGCCCCTAGGTAAGATATCATTCGCTTTATTCCTATTCCTCTTCTATTACCCCCCCTGGCCCGGTACACCTACTACCTGTTTGCCTATTTTGGAGTACCTCGCTTCGATGAATATATTGGGGGCTTCCCACTCTTGTTCCCCTCTCTCTAGATCCTGCCTCCGAACATCGTTCTCGTCTACTATCATTTCACCTTGTGGTAAATACTAACTAATTACGAGCCTTCACCTCGCAGCTGCTGATCGGAAGGCCTTTACTTAACAAGATCCACCTAGAACTACTCGTTGCGCCCACGTTTTGGCAATCCTTTTCCACGTATCAACAACGGCCCGACGACGCAACAATCTTCAAGATGGCGGGTCCAGCCCAGCCCGCGGCAAACGCGAGCGCCGTCTTGGCCCTCGTGGGAAAGATGAGCGATCCAGACCCAGACTACCGCTTTATGGCACTCAATGACATACACAGTATCTTCACAAGCCATAAGACGGAGTGGATGGCGCACGAGTATAACACAGCGGCTAGAACTCTCGATGGAATCGTCAAGGCTCTGGACGATAACGTCGGAGAGGTCCAAAACTTGGCCATAAAGTGTCTCGAACCTTTTACCCGCCGTTGTCCCCTTGCCGTGATTGCTCCAATGCTGGAGAAGCTTTCTACAATGAAGCAAGCCAACACAGTCGACAACTCGGTCGTGTCCATGGCCCTGCGCACTGTCATCCACGCACTCCCCAAGCCCGTTCCCGGAGGAGCACCAACCCAGGCAACGACCAACGCCTACACATCAATTAGTCGTGTTCTGATTCCCCGATTTGTTGGAAAAGTTGTCGATCCTGTCAACACAAACATACGGCTTCCCAATGCCCCTGCCAACGCACTCCTCGACAGCGATTCCCAGCCAAACTCGGACACTGTTGATATACTAATCGAGGTGGTTGCATGCTTTGGGCCAATGCTTAGTGTTGCCGAAGTCAGCGCGCTCGTTGAAATGGTTATTAAGCTCATCGAAGACGACAAGTCAAACTCAGTCGTCAAGAAGAGAGCTGTGGTCGCACTGTCACTCCTAGCACCGTACCTTCAAGAGCAACTCCTAGCTCAGCTCATGCAGCGCATAGAACATCAGCTGACGCAACCCAATGTCAATTCTACTACCCGAAGATATCTCTTATCCGTTGTTGGATCGCTAAGTCGGTCTATTCCCACAAGATTTGCCTCCTACCTAAACACTTTTGTCCCACTTCTCATCACTGCCCTTGGGGAAGAGGAGCTCCAAAGCCAGCTGGAGCTAATTTCGGAGGGTGATGCCGGAGATGCCCACTTCGGAGATGTTCGCGAGGCCGCTCTTGCGACTCTGGAGTCACTTCTGGCTGCATGCCCCCACGAAATGTGTCCTTATACGGACGAGACTATTGCCGCTTGTCTTCGATACCTCAAATACGACCCCAATTATGCCCAGGATGATGACGACGAAGAGATGGACGAAGATGAGGAGGACGACTTTGGCGCCGATGAAGATGACGAGTTTGAGGATGACGCCGGTTTTGACGACGATGACGATGATGCAAGTTGGAAGGTTCGGAGGTGCGCTGCCAAGGCCCTATACACCCTCATTTCCACCAGGGGCAGCGGGGACCTATTGGAGAATGGTGTCCTCTATCGGGATGCTGCCCCGACGCTCATCAAGAGATTTGATGAGCGTGAGGAGAGCGTTAGACTTGAAGTTGTCTCATCGATGGCTCTTCTGATTCGAAAAACTGGGGAAGGTGTCCTGCCACTCACTTCCTTTGACGATGACAACCAGCTAGAGCTTCTAAGCAAGCTGCCGCAGTCTAGAAAGCGTAGACGCCAGAGTAGCACAGTAGGAATGCTTGCGATAGACACTAGCGCCGCCGCCAGAGCCGCCCTCTCAGGGACAGGCGTGTTGTCTCCCGAGCTTGAAAAACTGCCAACCTCTGGTCCCCGGGCTGACCTCGCGCGAGTTACCCCTGCTCTAGTCAAGGCCGTCACGAAACAGTTTAAGGGAAAACTTGTTGGGACAAAGCAGGCGGTCGTCAATCTACTTAACGACCTAGTAAATGTGCAGCGAAGTGGACTTGCTGCCTACTTTGACCAGTTGGTCACTCCCATCCTGGATGCTATCAAGCTGGCTGGAACGTCTTCGGCTTCCATCAGCCTTACTGGAGCCGCATCGGCGACACCCAGCACTCTCCGTATTGCCGCGTTACAACTGACAGGTGGCATTGCGCGAACGCATTCTTCGAACGTACTCCAACCATATATCTCGAAACTTGTCGATGCTTGCATACTGGCCGTAAACGACAAGTTTTTCAAGATATCGAGCGAGGCTCTCAAAGCCGTCGAGGAGCTTGTGAAAGCAATCACTCCACCACGTTCAAGCTCGACTTGCCAGGAGTACAAGGCGGATATTCTCAAGGTATTTGATGTTATCTGTGAGAGGTCCGACTCGAGCAATGCCGACACTGAGGTGCGGCAACGAGCCATCCACGCACTCGGAACTCTGCTTTCAAGAACCTCTAATCAGGATGGGTCAATGCTCGTTCCGGGCGGTAAGCGCGAGGCTGCACTTGCTAGCATATTTGAGAGATTGAAGAACGAGACGACCCGTCCGGCCGCCATTAAGGCAATCAGCAATATTGCTGCTCTTTCGTCGCCAGCCGTTCCAATCAACCTCAATTGGGCACAGCCGGTGGCCCTCGAGCTCGCCGCTCAGCTACGCAAGTCTAATCGCGTCATTCGCAGCTCTAGCATCCAGGCCCTCAGCAACCTTGTGCAGGCACCGGGGGTCAGAGGAAGCTTGGAAAAGGCCACTGTTAGCGGACTGACAAATTTACTACAGCCAGCCCTGAGTATAAACGATGCTCTTCTCCTAGCCCCCGCTACAATCGTGCTCTCCAAACTGGCCGAGACCGCTCCGGATGTCGTCATAACCGACGAGATGAATGCCTCCCTTTGCCAAGTGCTCATGGGTTCTGTCTCCACAGTTGCCCTTGATGCCATCCTTCAACTGGTGACTTGCATCGGGAAGAAAGGGCACGGTGACAAGCTCTTGGGAGCCATTTTGAAAGATGTTAGCGTCAGGGGAGATCCCGCTGTCGTGGGTAAGGTCATTGGCACTTTGCTAGTGTCAAGCTCGAACCCTAGCGTGAGCGTTAACGATTTCGTCGATGAGGTTAAGCGGACGAGGCACTCGGATCCTGCAAGGGCCAGTCTCGCCCTCGCCGTTCTCGGCGAGGCAGGATTCCGTCTAGGGCCTCAAAACCCCATTGAGCCCACGTACTTCATGGGGGTGTTTGGCACCGAGCCAAATAAGCAGTCAGTGGCGGCGGCTATCGCAATGGGCCGTGCCTGTGCTGGAAACGTTTCCAAGTTTCTGCCTGTCATTCTCAATGAGGCCAACCAAGGTGGCAATGTAGAATACCTACTCTTGCAAGCAATCAAAGAGACGCTTCAAGTCTTGAGCTCTACTCAGGCCACCGGAGATTACACTATGTATTGGGAACAGATCTGGGCCAAGCTTGTCACGGCAGCACAGGCCCAAGATAACAGGCCTGCTTGTGCTGAGTGCATGGGCCGACTCTGTCTTATTGAGCCTACCACCTATATTGCTAAACTCGAGGTTTGTTTCCTACCTTTTCTTCGTGATTCTCGGAATGCTTGCTAACATGGCCATTTTTCTGCATAGTCGCTTCTACAAAGTCCCGACAACGTCATTAGGGCTGTGGCAGTTCAGGCTCTGAGATACACCCTCCCCGAAAGTGACGGAAGTTTTGATGCCCTCCTCAAAATCAAGTTGGTACCGACCCTGGTTCGGATCCTCCAGGACCAGGATCTGGAGATTCGCCGCTTAGCCATGTCGACTTTGACATCAGCAACCCACAACAAGCCGGACCTTATTGTTCCTAGCCTGGGCAAGCTCATGCCTTACGTGATGGAGGAGTCCAGGATTAAACCCGAACTTTTGCACGAGGTCAGTTTGGGACCGTTTAAGCACACAGTGGATGACGGTTTAGAACTTCGAAAGGCTGCATACGAGACTCTCTATGCTCTGATGGAGGTTGCTTTCTCCCGGATAAGCAATATCTCATTCTTCGATCGTGTCGTAGATGGTATTAAGGATGATAGTGACATCCGCGGACTTTGCAACCTCATGCTTCGAAAACTTGTCATCCTCGACTTTGAAGAGACTGTCAGACGCCTAGCTGAAATCTCAATTCGCTTCCGCCATGTTCTTTCCGTTAAGCTCAAAGATAATGCTGTGAAGCAGGAGGTTGAAAAGCAAGAGGAAACCAACAAGTCTATTCTTCGGGTTACACTCCTGCTCGACAACAAGACCAAGGCGGCGGCGGCAGCCCAATCAGCTGGCGGCGGCGGCAATGCATGGATCCAGTACGTCGAATGGGTGAACAGCACATTTGCCAACCAACTCCCCGCCATTCGGGAAGAGAATCGCGCGGACGGGACTCTCGGAACAACGATCTAGAAAAAGCAGAAAGAGCCGGTGTATCCCCAGAGCCAACAGAAGAAAAAGAAGAGCGGGGCCCGAGGCGGAAGAGCAAGAAGTGCCTGGAAAACTTAATGTTAGTGGACAGACAGACAGTACCTGCTATGTGCCTACATGGCCGGCTCGGATAGGGAGAACTGCTATCCATAAAATGAGGCGCCAGGTCTGAAAATTCAGCGTTAGTTGGCCAGAACCTGTTTTTGTGTTCGTACAGCTGAGGAGAACTTACATATTTCCAGCCCCAAAATTCCAACATGTTTTATTGCATCCCTCTCCATTAACTTAAAGGCTTAATCGATTTCACATCAAGAAACCCTGTAATGGCGCATGGGTAAATATGTAGACAAGTATGGGAGTAAGGTAGAGAAAAAAAGATAAAAATACACCAGCTAGTTATTGGCATTGTGTGTGTGTGTGGGTAGGTGTGCGACTATAGAGGGACCTAGTGTTACATTTCAGATAAATATTACGATTTGACATGTGGAGGACTGCCCAAATGCCGTCCCCATGCCAAGTAAACCTCGTCTTGGCTCTCGTTCAGCCTTTAGTTGTTTGTTTCGGACCTGCCTCGTCGGTACCCGAGGTTGGCCCACTGGTTCTTCGTTCCCCATGCCCAGTCCCCAGTCTCCATAGACATCCACCGAATCAACTTGGTCTCCTGGGGTAGAGACAACCTCTGCGCCGTCTTACAGAGACAGGTTGTACGAGTACTCATCCTCCATGTTCTGGCTTACCCATAGGACGACGGAGCTGTAGATGGAATGACAGGTCAGTACACTTCTACTCAACTCGAAAGAGTTCGTCCACCAATTAAGTCACATGGAATGGAGGGGAAATGACCCGGAGGAACCTAAAGATTTAATGTAATTAATGTTTACTCACCTCGAACCAACAAGCGCGTTCGCGACCACGTTCTCGATGCCCATTCCCATCATGGGCATTCCGACGCCGGGAACGACGTACTTGAGGACGAAGACGGTGACGCCTCCGGCCATTCCCCCGGCGAGGGCGGCGAACCCGAGGAACAGGACGACCCGGGCCTTCCAGGCGACTCCGGACCCGGAGTAGGACCAGCTGTCGTCTGCCAGGCGGGCTTTTTCGACCGAGTTGATGATGAGCATGCCGAGGGAGGAGAAAATTAGGGGAAGCCAGTCTATGAAGGTTACGTGCACGTCGGAGCCGTTTAGGGAGGACTTGCTCCAGATTGCGGAGTCGAGGAAGGTATAGAAGGCGAGAGAGAACTGGATACGGGGGGAGGTGATGTTAGAATCGATATACAATAATAGCGGGGTTTAGGGGTTAGGGGACGGGATGGTATGCTCATATCTGCGGAGGATGAGAGGAAAGCGACAAGGTTGCATTGGGATGGCTACGGGGGAGGGGATCGCAAGTCGACAGTCCCGATAGAATAGGAGGAGCGTCGCAACCGGCGGCCGATTCCTCAATCGCCAATACCACTATCATCTCGTCCCCGTCGCCCCCTTTCCATACCCATGCAATGAAGTATATGGTCTCCTCGAGCTTCTCTAAGCCAACAGGGGTGAAATGTTTGCTCAAACTAAATTATACGTACCAGACCACCAGAGCCGTAAACGCCAGCCGTTCGCGCAGCAGCGCTGTTCATCCAGGCCGGCTTGCGGAACTTCCAGAGACGGTCGTCAGACATAACGATGATTGATTTAGGGGCGTTGGGGGTCGGTGATAGGAAGCTTTCAGGTTTGTGTAGATAGCAAGCAGCTACTGTTCGTTTGTGGATGAGTGATGTCTTCGAGTGTGGGTAGATTATGCGGCTGAGACGAGAGGGTCGATTGAAGGATGCCTGGGCCGGCGCTGGGCTGTTGACGTAATGCAGCCTCGTGCGGTCGCCGGATAATTAGGGAAGCTAACTGATGACTTATGTAGAGTCAAAGCTTTTGGGAAGCACCTACTTGCCGCATTGCTTTGTTTGCATGACAGCAACCAGTTGCCACCGCGCAGCCCACAACATCCTCCACTTGTGCTCCGTCTTCCCTTTTCAGCATCCCTCATCACATTTCGACCAGCGGATCTTCCCAATCAATAGACTCTACGCAGATCTATCCCCAACCATGGACTCCGCCGGGCTTATACAGCTCCTGGAAGCCACGCTAGACCATCGCAAAGCCAGGCAAGGTAGGTCTTCCAAGCTCTCGAGCTCTCACCCGCTTGATGCAGTTCAGCACAGTGCCCCACCACGAGCCTGAAGCTAATCGCAAGTAAACCTAAAAATATAAGAAAAACAGCCGAGAGGGAGTTGAAGGTAGCACAGGCGACTTCCCAGTTCTCAATCGCACTCCTGAAAGTCGTCGCCACCGATTCCCTTCCCATACATACTCGTCTCGCTGGCTCCCTCTGCTTCAAAAATTTTATCCGATCCAACTACACCGACGATGACGGCAACTACAAGATCCCACTCGACGAGGTGGCCCTCATCAAGAAGGAGCTGATCAGCCTCATGATCCAGTGTCCCCCCAAGATCCAGACACAGCTTGGCGAGGCCATCAGCATCATTGCCGACTCCGATTTCTACGAGCGCTGGGAAACCTTGGTCCAGGATCTTGTTAACCAGCTGTCGGGCGACGATCCAAAGGTCAACATTGGTGTTCTCGAGGTTGCACACTCCGTCTTCCAGAAGTGGAGACCATTGTACCAGTCTAATGCCCTGTATACCGAGATCAACCACGTGCTCAACGTCTTTGCTCTCCCATACATCGAGATGCTCAAGCTCGCCGACCAGAAGATTGGGGGAAACGTTGGCAACAAGGCTGTCCTGCAGCAGTGGTTTGAGGTCTTGAGTCTCCTTGTCAAGCTGTTCTTCGATCTGTCCTGTCAAGACATGCCACCACAGTTTGAGGAGCATCTCAAGGACTTGTCTACCCTGCTTCACAAATACCTAATATACGAGAACCCACTGCTAGTCACGGACGACGAGTCTGAAACTGGGATTCTTGAGATAGTCAAGGCCGATATCTGCGATGCTCTCGAGCTCTACACCCGCAAGTTTGACGAAGAATTTGGCGCACTCCTGCAACCCTTCATATCGAGTGCATGGAACCTCCTCTCGACGACAGGCCCGGAGACAAAGTACGACATTCTCATAAGCAGGGCACTCAACTTCCTGACTGCGGTTGCTGGGTCACGCCACGCTACTATCTTCAACGATGAGAACGTTCTGAACCAAATCGTCGAGAAGGTGGTTGTGCCCAATGTCTCTCTTCGAGAATCCGATATCGAAATGTTCGAGGATGAACCGATTGAGTTTATCCGACGGGACCTAGAAGGCTCTGATAATGATTCGCGCAGACGTGCGGCTACCGACTTCCTCAGGAGGCTTCTAGAAAAGTTTGAGCAGATGGTCACAACCGTTGTCATGAAGTACATCGAGCACTTCGTCGCACGCGGCAAAGAGGACTGGAAGGCAAAGGACACTGCAATTTACCTGTTCATTGCTGTGGCTGCGAAGGGAGCTGTCACATCTTCCCAGGGTGTCAAGACAGTCAACTCGTACCTCAATGTGGTCCAGTTCTTCGAAACCAATGTGGCTAGTGATCTCATTGCAACGGACGTGGAGCCAATCGCCAAGGTGGATGCAGTAAAATATCTCTACACTTTCCGCAGCCAGCTCACAAAGGAGCAGTGGAGCTCGGCTTTCACGCCTCTCATTCAGAATCTCGGCTCGGACAACTATGTGGTTTACACGTATGCTGCCATTGCCGTCGAGCGCGTGCTCTTCCTCACAAATGATGCTGGCCAGCACCTCTTCACCAGGGAAGATATCCAGCCATTCGCCAAGGACCTTCTTGATCACCTCTTCAAGCTGATACAGAAGAGCCCAGATCCGCCCAAGATGCAGGAGAACGAATTCTTGATGCGATGCATCATGCGAGTCATCATTGTACTCCAGGACAATGTCCTTCCCATCCTGGATGACGTTCTCGCCCATCTCATCAACATCACGAACATCATCAAGGCCAACCCCAGCAATCCCCGCTTTTACTACTACCACTTCGAGGCTCTCGGTGCCATTGTACGCTTTGGTGCCCAGTCTGTTGGAAACAAGCTCGAGGAGGCTCTGTGGCAGCCGTTCCATCAGATTCTGGCCGAAGAGGTGTCAGAATTCGTCCCCTATGTCCTTCAGATTCTTGCCAAGCTTCTGGAGGCCAACCCTACTGGAGCCCTGTCCGATAACTACAAGACCCTGATGACACCTCTTCTTACGCCTGCAATGTGGGAAACAAGAGGCAATGTGCCTGGCTGCGCGAGACTTCTCAGTGCTCTGATTCCCCGCGGGACCCAGTTTATCGGAAACCAAGAGCTCATTCAGATCCTTGGCATATTCCAGCGCTTGATCGATGGCAAGAAGATCCAGATGTATGGTTTTGATGTTCTGGACGCGGCTGTTCTCAGCTTCACCGCGTATGTGTTTCTCCATTTCTCACCCAAAAGCAACTCGCATTCATTCATCTAACTTTGGAATAGTGCTACCCTTGATCCTTACTTCAAGGATATACTAAATGTCCTCTTTGCGAAACTGGACAAGGACCCATCCGACTCGTTCAAGCACCGCTTTGTCCGTTTCTACCACGTTGTTTCATCGAAGACTGACCAGGGAATGGGTGCCGACTATTTCATCCAGCATGCCGATACCATACAGGGCTCCATCTTCACGCCCGTATACCTTACTATCATCCTTCCGACAACTGCACAGCTGCCTAGGCCAGTGGACCGAAAGACAGCTGTTGTCTCACTCACCAAGACCCTAACAGAGTCGACGATGTTCCGGGAGCGCTACCAAAAGAAGGGCTGGGGCTTCACCTGCGAGGCATTGCTGACTCTTCTCCAGAGTCCTCCACAGGTGACGGCCGGATATGGCGACGAAATGATCACCGAAGCTGATGTGGATGATATCGGCTTTGGCATGGGATACACCCCACTCAACACATGCAAGCAGGCTACTCGCGATGACTTCCCTGAGATCCAGGATGTCCAAAACTGGGTTAGCGTTTACATGAAGGCTGCCAATCAGCAATCAAACGGGACCCTGCTCACCTTTGCTGCGGAACGATTGTCAGATCAGGCAAAGGCAGCTTTGATCCCATATCTGCAATAGATTGCGATGGATTAGGGCGTGACGAGCAAAAGGATAATACAACGAGAGACATGTAGTGGTGGTGAATGGCGCAGCACATCCGGGCCTCCAAATGCTTCGTAGGGAGATTTAAAATCAAGTCTAGGACGAGTCTAGTAAAAGCCAGCAGAATTTCTCCGGCAGGCCGGCAAATGGGAATTGATTTCAGCATGGAGCAGGGTGGACTAGTTCAGTATAGGTCTGAAGAGTGCCTACATAGCGGTAGAAAAGCGCATATTAATGAACTAGCCTGTGCATTGCACACCTTGGAGCCTTTGGTAGCTACGGATATCCTTCGTAGGGGAGAGATATCAATGCATAGAATAAGCTTCCTAACAACGCAACTCCCAGGCTTTCCGTGGTTTACCACCCACCTACTACTTACCACTTCTTCATTCGCCATGTGTAGGGAATTCGTTGCTTATCTGTCTTATATTATGAGCAATCCCAGTGCCTCCCCCCCGCCTGTACAGCTCTTGGAACCTCTCCTTTGCCCCTACATGGTGTTTCTCGCATTGATTAACATTTAATATAAGTTTTGATTGGCCTGATTTGCGAACTCTCGATGCATTATAATTGATCCATTCCCGGCCAATAGCAGCTTCCAGTTTTGAATGCTACATAGTATTAACGATGCCTGGGAACTGCGCTGGACATATGCTATACTACCTACCTAGTATGCTTGTTTGATGGCTGGGTGACAAGAGCCCAAAGAGATAAGCTAGTTCTTCACAAACGTTTCGGATATGTCGATAATAAAGCCACCATCATTGATACTGGCTTCTATTTATTGCCGTCCTTAATGTTAGGATAGGGTTACGGAGTAAAAGGGAGCAGATATTTATTTGAAACTGAAGGGCACAATTCCTTCGCAAACACCACTCCCTTCCCGTCCCCCAGCACAACTTTAATACCACCCATTCTTGTGTCTCCGCAACATACTTTTGACGGCTCAGCCCGGGGCACAGGTCAACTACCAGTGGTTCCGCATTGTCCAAGCAAACGACAACGTGCCCCAGAAAAGCACTTCATCTCAACTTGCATTTTGTTTGTGTCAGATCAATCGGCAAGCTGCCGCCTGGAGATTGGGCAGGCAGTGTCACAAACGGCACGGGTCTCACCTTGACTCTTTTGCTTCGTCCCGGTCACTCACCAGGCCTACTTTTATTTCAACCTGGACCTGGCTTCAACCTCCCCTACGATTCATTCCTTACGCGGCAGTCCCTTATATCCTCACCCACAGCAAGCACATTGTGCGCTTTCCATTCATCCCATCTTTTCTTTCAAGATACATCTAAACTTGGCAACCACAAGGTCGCATCCAGCTACACTCGTGAAGACTTTAACAATGAGAGCATTCCACCTCGCCCTCAACCTCACGGCCTCGCTTTTTGCGACGACGGGTGCTGCGATCCGACCTGACACCGTTCACAAGAGGGGACAAGACGGGATCGAGGTTAGCTTTAAGAAGGTATGTCACCGCACCAGGTGCAAACCCAGGAACGTAATATTACTAACCCAAGCACACCATGTAGACCAGCATATGCGAGACCAGCAAAGGCGTCTCCGCATACGCAGGTTACGTCCATTTACCCGCAACCCTGGATCCAGAGCACGCTCCCTACAAGCAAAACATATTCTTTTGGTTCTTCCAGTCGCGCGTCCATCCCCTGGTACCCGACCTGTCCCCAAACCCTCCCACGCCTGAAAATAACACCGATTCGCTCGCAATAATCCTCGGAGGTGGTCCCGGAGTGTCTTCTATCGACCTTGCACTGAGCGGCGGGACTGGGCCTTGCAACGTCGTCGGCCCAGACACTGACGAGACGGAGCCAAACGTCTGGAGCTGGAACGACAGAGCAAATTTGCTTTATGTTGACCAGCCCGTAGGAACCGGGTTCAGCTACGTTGGGGAGGATGTCAAAGATGGGGTTGTAGATATGAGTACGGGACTTATCACGACTTTCCCGGATGGTGCCGGTGACGGTGACGGTGGGGGCATAGAGAGTGAGAGTCCTAGGTTTAAGAAGGGAAGATTTTCAGAACAAGAGCCGGACAAGATACCTGCTACATCTCCTGTGGCGGCGAGGGCGATGTATCACTTTCTCCAGGCGTGGTTGGGTGAGTTCGAGGAGTTCCGGGGAAGGAACACGAGTTTGTGGTCGGAGAGCTAGTAAGTGTATTATTCCCTTGTTTTATCCCTAGGGCGGACGTACGTGTAAACGCAACGATGGAAGCATCAAGGCTAACTCATGCCCAAAAGCGGCGGGCACTACCTCACCTCCCTCGCCACCTACATCCTCGAGCGAAACGAAGCCATCGAAGCCGAGGCTGCCACAAAGGAAAACGAGAAAAGATCCACATCTGCCCACTCCCCGGCACAGAACCTCGGTAAGCTTGAACCGCGCACAGAGTCATGGGCCCGTCGCCGTCGCGAACAGAACCAGAAGCGTAGACAGAAACATCGTCGCTATTCTCCCTCCTCCAGCCCCATCGACAAGAACAAGAGAGAAGCCCAACCCTCCTCCAACTGCACCGACAACGGCCCCTTCGCCATCCCCATAACCACAATCGGCCTTTTCAACCCCTGGATAGACGCCTTGGTCCAGGGGCACAGCCTGGTATCGTTCCCCGTCAACAACACCTACGACGTGGAGGCGATTTCGGGCCCCGAGGACTACGGCGCCATGAGCGACGGGTGGGAGTTGCCTGGTGGGTGTAGGGACAAGCTTGTTCGTTGTCGAGCACTGGCGAAAGAGAAAGATCCGAAAGGATTGGGAGTGGATGTGGACACCAACCGGGCTTGTTCGGCGGCGCAAGAGTTTTGCGTGGGGAATATCCAGGGGGTTTATCACGAGAAGAGCGGGGTGAGTTCTTTCGCCCTTCTATTGCTCCCGACGTGCGAGTTTCCTTGCTGGATCCAGCGGTGGTTCCGCGGACGCACTCCGCACGGACATGTCGACAAAAGTTAATGTATGATCATACTGACCTCCCGTCTCCTTCTCCGCTTTTCCTCCTCCAGCGAAACCTCCACGACGTAACCCACCAGACGCAGGACCCCCACCCGCCGCACTACGCATGGGCCTATCTCAACCGTCCCTCCGTCCAAGCCGACCTGGGCGTGGCCCACAACTTCACGCCCATTTCCGCCCTCGTTCTGAGCGCATTCGCTTCCAAGGGGGACGCATCGAAGGGGCATTTTTTACCCCAGCTTTCTTCCATTCTCGACCATAACGACGACGACGACGACGACGGCGGCGGCGGCGGCAACACCACGGCCAGTGGAAACAACAAGATCCGAGTAATCCTCGCATACGGCGATCGGGACTACGTCTCCAACTGGGTCGGGGGCGAGTCCGTATCCCTCTCCCTCGGGCACTCTCGCAGCGCCAACTTCAAGAAGGCAGGCTACCAAAACCTGCAAACGCAGGAGCAGAACCAGGACGACGATTTTTCCGACGAGGACTACACGGGCGCCGTGGGCGGGCTGGTCAGGGAGGAAGGCAACCTTGCTTTTGCGAGGGTGTTCCAGGCGGGCCACGAGGCGAGCTGGTACCGGCCCGAGGCGAGCTACAGGATCTTCGACAGGGGGGTAAGGGGGATGGATGTCGCGACGGGGTGGGAGTTTATTGGGCCCGGGGCGGCGGCGGCGGCGGGAGAAGGGTATGCGACGAAAGGCCCGGGCAGGGCTGACGGATTCAGGGAAGTGCCGGACGAGATGCCGGAAAGCAGGTGTCTGGCCGAGCAGTGGCCTTGGAGGTTGACTTGTGCACCTAATCAGGTAGCGGCGCTGGCGGCGGGGAACGCGACAGTGGAGGGGGGGGTTGTGACGGAGCCGCTGCCTGTGCCTGGGGGGGAGGGGATGGCTTAGAAGGATCGTCTCTCGGCTGCTGGCGATGGGGATGCGGATGAGGAAGGTGAGGAAGAGGGGTGGGGGAGTGACTATTCTGACCGGATCGGGAGGAAGAACAGGACCTTCTTCAAGTCTCTGGCGTATTCTGTCATCGTCATGGTGTTCCTTAGGATGGCTTTGATGTGATTTATAGCATGTGGATGGATTCGCAAGAACTCCAATGGAGATTCTTCGTACATTCCTGTGCATATATTCTTCGTTTGAAGAAAAAAAAAAAAAAACTCAAGTAATGCATATTACTATGGTATGAAAGATGGGTAGGAACATTTATCTAGTACTACTGCAAATCTGTGAATCACGTGCAATCCATGCTTTGTTACCTAGCGAGTGGTGATAATTCGTGTATTTGGATCTCCTGGAGCTCTGGGTTGGCCGGCTTGGTTTGCAATATCCATGGTGTATCTGTCCTATAGCGGAGCATGCATACACAGAATCAGGTGACAGCACCACGGGGTGCCATCTCCACAGTCCAACTTCCGAAGTTAGCCCGGACCACGCACGCACCCGTGCACGCATCTCAAAAATCGATCTCGCCGAAGAAGCGGTGAAGGGGCGGCGGCGGCGGCGGGCGGTCGGGGTTTGGCACCCAATTCGATATGTCACCTTGAAACCCCCCTCCCCTCCCCGGTAAAAGAGGGTTAATTATAAATACCACAGAAAATGCCCGCCATCTAATTTCCCAAGACTGCAGATCGGTCTGGTGACTGCACCTCAGGCCAGGTGTGCCGGGGGGGAGGGGGGGGAATGGGGGGGTGCGTTCGATGGCTCAGGACACACACACACACACACACACACAGACACACCACACACACCTCGCTCCTCCTCCGTCATCTTGTCTTCCCCCCCCCTCCCCCGCCCCACTTTCATCGCCGCAAACTGTGTACATAGTACCAGTCTTTTTTTTCTTGCCGCCAAACTATTGAGGCCAAGAGCGTGGATCCCGGTCTCGTTTTGCCGTGCCGTAGCTAGCGCGCGTACCATGGTACTGTACTAGGTCTGGTTACCACCGCACCGTGCGTCGCCACGTGGGGTTTCCGAGCGCGTTCCGCAGGTGTCAAAAAAAAAAAATGCAGGCCCCCATGTATGTACATACAGTACAGTACAGTACATACGTGCCATGTACTGTAATAAATGTGGGGTTTTGGTGGATTCGGTGCGCCCGTGCTTGCGTGCGTGCTTGCGTGCGTGCGTGCGGGTACCTGAAAAGCAAAAGGTTTTGGGACGACTCCGCCAGGATTGCTAGAAGAATAGGGGGGGGGGGGGCAAGGAGAGAGAGACATCGGATGATATTGGGTGTACGAGATTAGGGTATTTTCGCAGTGACATGCCACAGCGATTTGAAATATTAATAATAATAATTACCCGGAATGTTTTGTTGGCATGTTCATGATCGTGGGCCGCCCTGCCCCATTCGCCAGCATGCCCTCTGTAACGGGGTATATGGACGTAGACGTAGGGATGGACGCAGACTATGCATGGGGGGGGGGGGGGGAAAGAAATGCAGGTCCGGTTTTCGAGCCAAGTTTTTATACTAGTCACCCCGGCCTGTCTTGCTTGGTACTACAGTAGATAGAAATTCCCTGCGGAATATCTCAGGCAAGGGAGGTATCGAGTTTTGTCATCAAAACCCCGTTCAGCTCGCAATGCGGGTAGTTGCGAGTGTTCCGCATCAACCAAGCCAAACAAAAAGGTCCGTCCCCCTTGCCTCCCCCCCATCCCCCGACGTTCGACGTTCAGCGCCGTGATAGCGCCGTGAAGAAGACAGTCCCAGCCGAGGTTCAGAAAAGAAGAATGCGATGCAAGGGGCACCCCCTTATTATTCCCAGCAGCAGGAACAACAATACAGACACAATCATACAGAATCATACAGAATCATACAGACTGCAGAGCCTCTGCATGTGCATATGTGTGCCCGTTCTGCAGCATCTCCATGGACGGCCATCCGTCACATGGGAAGAGAAGTATGTAGAATAGTGTGAAAAGTTTGGGCGTCTTGGAAATTTCTTGGGGGGGGGGGGAGTTCTAATAAAAAAGGCAGGTGTGGTGGGTGTGGAATGCGAATCCCATCCATCCCATCACCCCAACTTTTCGTTTTTTTCTCCGCGTGTTCCCACGTGGCTTGTGACTTACTATGTACCTACCCGATCCGTCTTTGGGAACGAGGCAGGGAAAAGGTACACGCCGACACCGCTACCATAATTAATAACTAGCCTGTGGAGCGCAGAGTTAAGCTTTCTTCGAGCTCAGCTTTCCCAAATAAATTCGCCCCTCAGGCCGGGGAGGAGGAGGGCACTCCCCCTTATCACACCAACCACCGGCGGTCTAACGAGAGGGGGCGGTCAGCGCTTCGATGGCTTCCATTCGTATTCTTCCTCGGGTAATATATGCACCATGAGGGTTTGGTCATTACCTACAGTAGGCATTGGGCGTTTGTCGGTAAATCGCACAGTATTATTTGTGGGAAGAGGAAAGCCGACTTCACACCTCTATTTGACGGGTGATATTATCCTGGTGCTTGGAGTGACTGAACCGTGGGTAGGTGGGTTGTGATTCAACTTTCTCAAGTCCTGCAGAACGGATACCAAGCTGCTAAATTCCCAAGCTGGGTAGTGAGTGACGAAGCGCGGAATCGAAAGACATGGATCGGATAGGTGGGTACGGGATATATTGTGCTCGCTTGGTTTGAACTCGTAAGACACCCGAGCGGCCTGCATGAGCTACCGTAGGTATTTGTTGCTCTCGTCGATGGATGGAATCACAGACACGGCTATTATCTACGTATACGAATTTACTGATTGCTAGTCTAGGAAACAGAAGAGGCATTCATAACCCAAGGGCTTCCAGCAGACACAGCTTCCTGCACATCGTGACCTCAACTTCTCAAGGGCCCTACATCTTGCCCAGCACCCGGATAGCCTCATTCATCCGGGAGAGCCAAAAAGGACTGCGTGGGAAGCTCCTAGCGCTGCATCAAAGCCGGGAAA
The DNA here is from genome assembly GCA_022664585.2 of Zalerion maritima. Classification (NCBI taxonomy): domain Eukaryota; kingdom Fungi; phylum Ascomycota; class Sordariomycetes; order Lulworthiales; family Lulworthiaceae; genus Zalerion; species Zalerion maritima. Next base: position 72,557 of record JAKWBI020000121.1, on the reverse strand, counting down.
ATGAGCCGAGTCTCGGCTTCGTGCCGAAATCAATATCAGACCTTAGATATCTATCCGCATCTTGTCCCGCTTCATCAGCTTGATAGGAGGAAAAAGAAGAAAGGGAAGTTCTCGGATCCGAATCTATTTCCTCTCTGGGATGGTAGATGCTTCCGAGAAGAAAAGTAGTTGAAAGCATGAGAACCTCGCTTAGACGCTTTTGCGTCCGCTAGCGCAGTGCACGGCTTTTTTTCCCCTCTTTTTTCTTTTTCTTCTCTCTCCCTAGACCTTCTCCCAACACTAGATTCGGTATCGTGGCTTTTTCTCCCTCCCTACCACGAGGTTTGTGACGCAGTGCGGCAGGAAAATCGGCAGAGTGAAAAAGGGTCAGAAGAATGCCTCTCGACAAATCATCGGCAAACCAGCGGGCCCACGCCCGGGCTGCCGGGTTCACTTCTGGCGCAGCTGAAGCAGCCAAAAACACATGAACAGACAATGATGCATCGGACAGAATGCGTGGGCGTCTGCGTGCTTCGTCACATGCAAGGCACGACGAATGCGTAACATCACATTATATGGGTGGAGTTAAGAGGCATCGAGACATGCACAACGGATGACCGGGACAAATGGAAGCAAATCATACGTTGTATATTCATTCTTGCGTCGACTGCAAGCCGCCACTGCGAACATCTTGTTGCTGGCCTACAAACATGCTACCTTTCCCATCATGACGTAGTAAATAAAAATTGAAATAAAATAAACTCCGTCGGGTATCGATCCAGTAGCTGGGTCGAAACCTTTGAGCAACGTGCAAAACGTATAGACAAGAATCAAGATCTCCCCCCTCCTCTCTCTCTCTCTCTCTCTGTAGTGCAACATACGAGACATCTTTCCGCCGACACCATTGATATTCGGGAAAATGGAGAATGTAAAATGCAATTAATCAAACATGGATGTATTACAACATTGGAATCTGAACGCCAACCGATTAGTTAATGAGGAGCCTGGGATATGTGTGGAAGCAGGATATTCGTCAACGGTCGTTAACTGAGTTTCGTGGTCATGCTTCGGAGATATTAAATAATACACAGTGAATAGCTGCCACCGCCAGTAGGGTTGACGGTGAACAGCCCGTTTCGGTTCGTTAAGGTGAAGGTAAATGGTAATTGGTCGGTAAAGGATGGACTTGACGGCATCAGAGAAAGCCGCCCTCTCCGCCGAAGACTCCGATACTTCCGCGCCAGCCACACCTCATCGAATTGTCCCATTCTGGGTCATTCCGGCGGGGGCCTGGAGGGGGAGGTCCTGGAGTCCTGCCTCGGGGAACTGGGCCTGGCTGCTGAGCCTCGATCTCACTACTCCTTTGGCTGCTGCCACCGCTGACATTGGTCTGCACTAGAAGTAGGCTGCTGGTACTACTCAGTCTCTTGGTAAAGTCGTTGAAGGAAAGTCCCTTGGCGCTGGATATGGATTGGCGTTTCTCACCGTTTCTATAGTCATCGGCAGCGCGAACTGTTGAGGCAGGAGAGTTCGGTGCCTCGCCTGGCATCTGGGGCTGGCTGTTTGTGCGCTGGGATATGACGGGTCGGTTCTTGCCATACCCGGTGTGGGGACGCCTCGATTCACTACTAGCTAGGGCTCTTAGTGTGTCCGGATGATAGCTTATCGTTGATCTCGAGTATGGTGGGCCAGTCCGGATACCCGGGTTGTTGTGTCGATCAGCAATGAATTCGAGTGCTCGCTGTGCTTTAGGTCCAATCACAGCATCATCCTCATCGGCATCATGGCCGTGAGTCGCATTTTCTTCATCCTCATCCTCCTCGTCTGATGACTCGTCTAGGTCCCATGCGCTCTTCAGACCTTCGGATTCATCTTGCGCCGTCGCTTGTGCCCTTGCTTTCGCTTTTTCTTCTGCTTCTCGCTTCAGGCGCTTTTGCTCTGCCTCCTTCATAAGGGCATCGAATCTTGCCAGCGAACTCAGCTTCTCCTCGCCTGGCATGTCGCTTGTAGAGCCCGGTATCACCCTCATCTGGAATGCACGATCTAGAATAGTTTCTCGGGGTCCTGGAGGGGAGCTCGCGTTTCCTGTTGCAGGCACGGGTACTTGCGGCTGCGATCCAAGACTATCCCGGCCCCTGATCGGCGAGCTAACCGCAGATGGCCGCCCTTGTGCCGTCGTCCAACCTTCGATAAAATCACCCGTATATTCACCAATTGTGGTGGCAGGCGACGGTAGGTTATCGGGCCCTACAGTGTAATGCTGACCGGTTACGACGGTGAACCCAGCATGGTTGGCCGAGCTGGCATGTGATGAGATATCGCTCCGTTTGGAGCGCAAGCTAGGCGATTCTGAGGAGAAGGTCAATGGGCGTTCGCGGCTAGAGTAGGTGTTGGCAGACGACTTGTGTTGGAGGGTTGATCGGCTTCCTGGACCACCGGAAGAATGCATCCCAGCAAACGGGTTTACGAAAGACGGCGAGTTGGGACTAATCGGGCTCATAATATGGCCATGTTGCTGCATCATCGGCTGGATGAAGCGAGCCCACTCATGCAAGGTAGGGTGGCTTTCAGATGGTGCTCTAAACCACAAAGAGTTGGGGTGGTTCTCCTTGATGGTTCCTAGCCCAGCCGTTCTACTTGATCTTCGCTTCCGTAGTTTGTCTGTAGCTGGATTGGGAGAGATGTTGATAACCAGAGTGGGAAGGTGCGGAGCCTGCTTCCTGTGTGCAAGCAACTGCACCGAACACTCCGTGATGGACGTGATTGCAAACTGTTGAACAGGTTCAGCATCATCCTGTTTAGAGGAAATGGCGGCGAGTGTTAGTAGACTTCTCCTGAGTCACCCCCACAGGGTTTGTGGCAAGACACGAACCTTGGCCTTGTAAATCGACATGCACAAGGGTTCCAGGCTGAAGCTCGGGGGGCTTCTCGGCGAAGCGATGCGGCTAGCATTGAGCCTACTGCTGCTCGACATTTGTGATCCAGGGTAGGAAGGGCTTTGGACGTCTCTTTTGGAAGCGCCAATGACCATATATCGGGGCTACAGGTAAAAATGAGATGCATGTTAGAGACCAAAACCTTCCATACTCTTCATATTGCACATGAGAAGCGCGCATGCCCCTCCAATACCTCCGGTGGGAAGGGTTGTCCCATACCTTCCAGACTGCTCTGCCGATGATGGTGCCCCTGTCAGGGGGTACTAGAAGGGTGCCCTCCATTTTCCACAGCCGTGATTTCGAAGGCGATGTTCGAGTTGTCGTTCGCCGAGAAGGGTTTGTTTAGCGAGCCTGGAATATATTCCACTTGGCGTGAATGGACAATGGACAATGGACAACGGCCGATTAACGCTTAAAAGCACATGCTGCAGGAAGAGGCAATTACTGGCGGTTGGTGGAGTGAGATTCGACGATAGAGTTCTGGTGTGCGTGAAGGGCGCGAGTCATCAGTCAGTTGGAGGAGCAAAGGGTTCCGACTTGTTAGCAGAGTCTTCGAAACGACTTGGTGCATCAGTGAGATAACGAGTTCGTTGGTCCTAGTTAGCCACTTGGGACGTTGTCGTAGGTGTGTGGGTGTGGATGCGGCGATAAATAAAATGTGTAGAAAAGAATAAAATATTTAACTTGGTTAACTAACAATTTACGAAGGAGAAGAAATGCAAAGAGAGGGGAAAACAACTGCAATAGGTGAACACACAAAGTTAGGTAGACGAATGGCACATGACAACAGAAGGGGAAAACTACAAAAAAGAGGGAAGGAAGGGCGGAAGTGAGGGGAATGACGGCAGCGAGGAGCGAGATTAATACACAGTAGCGATTCCGTCCCTTCCTTGTCTTGGGCTGGGGAAGGAACAAAAAAGATAAAATAATACTTGAGAGGGGGGGTGGGTGGTAGTAGATCGAAGTGGTCGAAACGGGACGAAGATGAAGTGACTTTCAAGTACACAGAGAGGAAGCCCCCATATAGGGTGCGGGTGAAAGTGACATTGGGGTTACATTGAAGCGACAAAGCGCACGGGGTACCTTGCAGGGGCCATCTGCTAGTCCCAACCATCCTTGCAAGCTTGCTTGACCTGCTCCACCTGCGAAAGAGCGCTGTGGCCCCTGCGTTCGAAGGTGGGTCCTGGTTTGGTGTTAATGTTGGGGGCCCTTCTTTCCAAGAGGGAATCGAAATCGAGCAGCACATTACTGTGTACATGGGAACGCAAGAAGCACATCGTGACTTGCTTTGCGATGGACAATTGAGCATATGATAGATCAGGAGATGTTGCCTTCCGTGGTCCAGGGCCCCATCGTGAGTTGTATTGCCTCCAAACCATCATCAAGCGGCACTCCTAGGACGTAGATTTTGTTCATAAATTCAAGACAGGATGAGATGAATGAGAGAATTGGCGGACGGGCGGGTGTGTTGCAAGTTGCAAATTTGCGACAACCACCTGCTACCAACCAACGCTGTGCCTATTTGCTTCCCATCTGAAGGAATTGTTGAGGGTATTGAGGTTGTTGCTGCTGTTCAAGGAGTGTACCGTATATTGTATATTGCTTTAATTAGAATCTCCTTTCCGCTCCCGAGGGTGCTCCGTCCAGCCCGGTCCATCAAAGTCTGACGTTAATTGACGACGCACTGGAGTAGATTGCCGTGGTACAGTTTCAGACCGCTTCTTCCAATTGAACACAAGCTCTGTCATATGTGCCGACTCTCAGCACCTGTTGCACGTCAGACTCGGACGGCCCCTTTCTACTAACCTACTACCACCACCACCACCACCACTGCTGCTGCTACTGCTACTGTTGTGTGAACGTTTAAATTAGGGACGGTTCTGTTTGTACGGTACAGTAGCTCTTTTCTTTCGAGGATACTCCTACCAAAATGTTCGAGGGCGGTGGCTGGATGGTTGCGTATAGTGCGAGGCGCGTGTAATCGCTAGTCGGCACACTACGCACAAAACGGCAGGCAACTCGGCGTTATGACCCATTTCTGGCTCGTGGTGTATAAATCCAAGGGGAATCTCGAGAATCGGAGCGCATAGTGCCCGTCCGGCCAAACGCTGTTGGGGCGGCGAGTGACTTCATCGCCCTAGTCTCTGTACAGATTACTTCACTGTGTATAATAGGGAATCGCCTCACCTCCTCTACCCCACCGTCACAGGGATCATCCATATACCTCTTTTTCTCTACCGCATCTCGCATATATGTACATCCGTAAAAGGGATTATCAGCTAATAATAACATGCACCGAGTCGTACCCTATGTATCAATCCGTATTGCTCACTACAAACGCTTACTACCCACTGTAAGGGTCGATTGCTGAATGCCACCTTGGAATGCATTGCTGTGTGCGAGTCGATCTTTCTTTATGCCTTTGAGGTACATGCGTACTCATAATAGGGCGCAACATACGCCTCATTACCTATGCATAGGGGATATAGGTAGGATGGATTGGATGTTGGATTTTTTTTCTGTTGTGGTGGTAGTCGAATTGGCGGATCATGAAGAGGCGAGGCATACATGGGAGAACTATTCCTCTGACCCTGCCGACGGCCATGTGTTTTGGCTGTAGGTAGGGACACATATCTATGCATATACATATGTACATGTATGCGATGCTATGTGCGTCCATGGCGTGTTGCGCAGTGCATCAAATCCATTTCACTTCTCGAAAATTGCAGGAGACTACTATGTAGGAACGTAACCTGCATAAGCAATGGGGCCGAGAGGAGTCTTGTCCGTGCCAACAAGATTTTTCGTCCGCCAGCCGCCCTTTCTCTTGATTTTCTGCGGATATTGTTGCGACTGGCGATAACTCGACCCTCCGTTCTGCGTGGGATTTAATCAATTATCGTGCCACGCCATGAGTACGTACATGGCGCCGAGGGAAATCCGGTATGATATCAACGATATGATTCCACAATTGCCGGAACAATCGGGAAGATTACTAGGGATATTCATACACAAAAGAATCAGGATAACTGGTACCCCGCTTGCGAGTTATATCGTCTTTCTCGCGACGGGGGAAAGGCCGTCGCAGGAGGTCTTGGTGTTTGCCATCTTGCATTCGCTTGGTATTGTTTCTCGTACACTCCTTGTGAAAAAAGACGTTAGATCCATGACTAATGCGGATGTTGCTTAACTTATGTGTTAGTTCTGAAGCCCAATTGGGCATCGATTAGAGTCGTTGGGATAGATAGATTAGTGATAGGAGGAAGAAAAATGGGAGGCTGAACTTTTGATCTTTGCGATGTGGTTGGAAACGAGAAACAAAAGTGCAAGGATCAGGGGTAGAAGGTTGAGAGATTGCGAATGCTGCAGTTGCATCCAGAAGGCCGCACTTTCTTTTCTTCCTGCTGGCAATTCTCCGCGATTTGCGAGATCAAAATCCCCTCGCCGTGAGCCTACCGGCCGATCCGACGGGTAAGGGTAAGTAGGTAGTACTTATCAGCGTGGTTTTCCGTACTGAAATACAAGGCGATCCATCTTTACATACTATTATGTACTGCGTATACACACGCTACGCACCGCAAAATACTCCCTCTCGATCACCTGTAATTGCGTTCATTGTCTGCCGAATGCCGCAAGCCTCAGGGTCGCGATAGCAGAGTGCGAATCTCCCTACAACTGAGAACTGGAATGAAGAAGGGTTCTACAGATGACACACTGCAGTTTGATATGGAATTATGAACGAACTGGTCAGGACTACGTGGGGAATGACTAGTCGGTAGTATATAGTGTATAGCCATCCGTACGATGCACTGCCCCGTACCGTACACCTTAAGCCACGGTTCGACGTCGCCGGCGATTGTTTTGGCAAACGGCGACTCTGCGTCTTGACCTTGTGCGTGCCGCCGTCCAAGCCCATGTGCAGGCCGGAGTTGGCTATTTCTCGTACGTCGGCCAGTTACTGGCCATGGTGGGCCCTGTATGGAAGTCTCTGATGGTGCCGTGCCCTCCCTTTTCCGTCGGCTTGCCACGAGGGTCCTGGGTGCTTCCCCATGTTTTGCCAGGAAATATAGTGCCGACCCGTCGTTCATATTTGCTTCTTCGAGTGCCGCCTAGAACAAAGCCCAGAACGTGCTTTCTTTTTCACTCGATTCATTTCATCAATTCCGTGTTCCTTGCGCTGTTCATGACTTTGGCCCTGTGCGGGAAACGGGGGTTAAACACCTGCATGAAAGAAGAAGAAGGAAAAGAAAATAATCATGAAAAATACCGTTACCCCCTAATCAAGCCCAACTCTTTTGTTGACAGTCGTCGAGCCGGTCTGGCTTCTGGGAGCGATGCCGGCGGGAGCTGCTGGTCATCGTTGGAATGTCTGTCCACAACATGCTGTGGCTCGATTAACATCCCGAACCCGTTTTTCTCTACCTGCTTTTGCCGCATTTGGGCGGTCTCCATACTTGCATGGAGATTCGACCCCACATCGCAAAGCGTTGGAAAATGCCCCTGAGATCTCAACCTCGGATTGACTACTGTAGTTCTTGCTATTATAAGAATACCTTCCTATCTAAGGAATCAAAATACACTTAACGACTTACCTTCTTAGGCCTTCTTTCCAGCCGTACCGTTGAGCGTTGAATGGTTCCTCATAAATATTACTAATCTCATATTACCCCTTCCGAATGTTGGAGGGGCTCTTTCCCTTTTGGCCATAAGTTGTCTGCAGGGACTTTCCACACTCGACGCTTGGCATCATGAATCCAACGTAACTGGTGCATTTCCAATGGACAACGATCCCATCCATCTACCCTACGCCCTCCAGATTGAACATTTGGGCCCCTGCATGACACTTCCTTTGACCGGATGTAATTTCCTCAGCCACAACTTCTAAAATCAATGCCGACAGAGTCGCATTGATGTTTCCAATCCTCTTCGATGCTTCTACCGTTTGTTTACACACCAAAACTTGAAGAAATCGCCACTGAACACCGCTCTTTCGTTCTTATTATTATTATTATTATTTTTTTTTGGTTTGAGCCAGTGGCGGGTGGACCGAATTCTCCCCGGTTCCCGACACTCTGAGAAGGTACAGGCCAAGCAGGTGCATACTTGAACAGCAGCCGAACTGAGATCTCCTTCCCGTTATACACCACCACCTAATATTCTTCACGCTTATTTTAAAACACACTATGGTAATCCAAAATTTAACGTAAAAATTAAAAGAAAATAAAAATTAACTAGGCTTACGGAGTGGTAACCATTTTTATACATAATATTACCGGATAAGGTTTATACTTTATCCCTTTTATGGCAATTTCTTTTCCTTATTAATACACAAATTTATAATAATTCTCTCCGGGCTTGTTATTTTCTAGACTACGGATGACAGTTCAAGTTCTTACATTGTTCTAGGTTGCATAGGACCCCGCGCCTACATCCACATCCATCACCGGAACCGGTGTACATACATACACCACTTGTGCATACTGTATAGGATGTCTCAACATGTTGTCTGATAGTTGGCTCGTTCCAACCCCGCAAGGGTAATATTAGCCCATGCAGGGCTATACAACAGAAAGGTGGTTTGGATGGATAGCACGGTAGCACATCAAGTTGCGTACGTGTTGACTAGACTGCTACAGGTTCGCATTATGTTACTAACTATCATCCCGGCGGTCAACAGAAAGGAATATACATTTGAACGTCTACTACATGCTGATTATTACATTATTAAGGTAAATTGCAGTCCCCCGTTCCTTAAGAAGTGAGGAAGGAGCGAAATACCAAGGGGAATCAGCTCGGCTTACCAAAGGTCGCTCTCGATATCCTTTAATTTCTAGGCAGGAGTGGGATAGAAACTAAGCCCTCGTTCTCGGATTTTGCTCTACACCATCGATGAGACAAATCCAACTTCTCTTTCGACAATACGCCCATTTTGGTTTGCCGAAACAATGATGACCAGACCCGACTAAGCGACTACACACCGTACACCGTAATATTCCTCCTAGCTACATATCAAGCGGTTGACAAAATAACACAGAAAAAGTCTCCATTTTTGGCAATATTTCCCCCCTAATAATGGGCGCAAATGCCACTGGAGGGTGTGGAAACTTTCCTGTTTGTTTTGTCCACAGCCTGCATATGCCCCAATGCGGGTGCTACCCTGCCGACTACAGGAATCTTCAGGATGTCGTCCCGAGTCGGGATGTTGACTCGTTGTCCTCACGCTAGAGTAGCTAGCTGCAGCGGCCTCGAGTCAACAAGACGACCAAATATCGTCAAGCAAGCCACGATCTACAACAAAAGCCTTGTTACTTCCACTCACCCTACACAGAAGAGATAGACTATCCTCCAGCTTGTTGCTGCCACTGGCCAGGGATACGATTCGCCAGACCCGCGGCAGGCTGGGCCTCTCATGTCCCGGTTCTGATGTGGAGACGGAGCTGAACCCCATAATATCGTCATGCACAGGCAAACCTTCCCGATCGGACGCGGAACTGGCATCTCGCTAGTCGGAGGCACCGACCACATCTGACGGGCCGAGAGTCACGAACCTTAGGGCCACACATCCGCCGTCTCGCTTCCCCCAGGTGATATTCAGGGTCTGGGGACCGGCCGTCTCCTATAGGGTTTCTAGTCTCACCCAGTGATGGCGTCGAGATCATTCTATGGAGACTAATATTTCGTCCTAGCGTCAAATTGGCTAGAGTGGATCTGAAATATACTTTCGGGGAGGGCCCTTGCACATAATACGTATTGCGATCCCTGTCAACCGAGACGCATCTGCCCATTACAATATCGTACCTTGCATCTAGAGCCTATAACAAACATGACGGATACTGGACTCCTGGATCTTGGCCTTCTTGCGCAGTATCTAGTAACGGCGTTTCCTGGCTCACCCATTGAGCCTGGTACAAGCTCATGATGTATCCATCTGTCCCGGCCTGCGAGTTCCGGTGAGCAAGGAACAACGGCCCCCGCAGTCACTTTTACCTATACCACTAATATATGTCGAGAGGGTAAACCCCAATTCCTCGGTTAACGTCTTAATACCCATCGGCCTGAGAGAAACGAAGTTTACCGACCCGCCACCCGATGAGTTGGTTCAAACAGAGTCATCATCATGTTGGCCTAGTAGCTCTTGAAGGTGCCATAGGATTGCATCAAGTCGCTCCATTGGCATTACGAAGGGGCGGCATAGACAGCCGTAGTGGCGGCTGGCCGGCGATGGCATTCTGGATGGGAATATTGCACTTGAAACTTAGACACATTCACATGATAAGTGGAAGGTCCCTTAACTTCGGAGTAAATGCGCCGCGAAGACATGCGCGTTCCTTAAGGATGCGCAAAACACTCAAGCGAGGGGAACTACTACCATGCGCCGCTTGTTGGTCTTCAAACATGATACGCATATAGAGTGCAATATCCTTCATCCCAACACTAACCGTTGGTGTAGTCATTCTTCTACAACCTGACGACCCTATTTGTTCACACATGAATGTGGATATTAGCGAACCGTATCTGTGCTTCGTACACTTCACTAAGTCTGGTAGGCTCGCTCACGACGAGGAACCAGTCTCCATTTGGATCCCTCTCGTGAATTCCCGTTGGTGAAGCTGAGCTCGGCCGAGGAACCATCCGAAGACCATCCCGGCCCGCCAAAACCAATTGAGTTGTTTTTTCTCCAGGTTTAAGGAGCAGAGCGGTTCGGCTCGGCGAACGGACGCATAAGTAAATACCCTACCACGCCCCTTGAAAGGCCAGTATATTCGGCTAAACCTCCGAGCTGGCTCTTTCTCTTTCTGTCCCTTTCTGTTTCTTATTGTTCGCCATTTGCGTGCCTTTCAATCATCCTATGATATCTTATCCATAATTTACCGTCCCCAGCGTTATCCTTGCTGTTAGTAATGTCCTGTCGCCAAACACTTCGAGATGGGCCAGAATTTTAGTAGTCGACACAGACGGGGACCTGGCAAAGAAGAAGGAACGGATGGGAAAGATGAGTAAAGAGGATGATCCTTACGATTTCTACAATCCAAGTCCGCAACACCGAGGACGTTGGGGGTGCAGCACTGGAGGTTGCTATAGAGGCCGTCGGGGCAGGCGCATATTCAGAGGATTCGTCTCCGTCGTCACCTCCAGTGTCGCCACTAGTGTCTCCTCCCTCCCCACCGCCGATAGTAGGCGGGACTTCAGGGCAGGAAGAAGAGGGAGTCGGCTCTTCAACATCGCCGCCGCCGCTGCCGGTGGGGATGGCGATGGCGCCGACGAAGGAGAGGACGGCGATGGTGGGATACTTCATGATCATTGTTTCTTTTGGAATGGGGTATTGGTGCCTCGGATTGATAGATAATGAGGAAGAAGCTGGTGCTCTGGAACTGCTCTGGGATGAGATAAGAAATTGTGGTCAGTGAAGGAGATGAGATGGCCCGTATTTGTACCCTTGAGATAGATATGCCATTTTCCCTTGGGTTAGAATATCTTGATCGTTTTTTATACAAGGTCGAACTCTGATTTCTAGAATAGGTCTTCGGTGACACCGGATATTCATAAATTGGTAATTGAACATGCAAGCGTAAAAAGCTCTTCATTTCAGCCTTTACAAACCTCCAGATTGTTCTCATCCCACGAGCCCTGATTCTGGGTGGCACTAAATGCTGGCCCGTCTTGAATACTTGACTCTTCGACATCATTGCGCAGGAACCTCATATACTAGAGCTACTGTGAATATATCGCGAGGAGGAGGATAATCAGGAACCAGAGAGTGGAAACACGGGAGAAAGGGATTATAGTTTATCCCCAGACGAGAGGAGAAATAGCCTTGAAGTTGTCGAGGGAAGGACTAGGACGTAGCTGTGCCGATCAGGGCATCTTTGATCCTGTCGAACCATACCTGGTGTTGATGGCAAGAGATGTTGATATTACATTCATTAGACGAAGCTAATTCAATAGCGTTGAACTACATAGACCCGCCCTATAGCTCATAATAAGAAGTTCACAGTGTAAGTTCTTCACTTGTAATTAATAACATTCATCGTCAGCACGATCGTGTATACTGTCCCCTGCAAGTGAATATTAACATCGGACGACTAAAGGACACGAAACTATCGCAACTTCTTTCAAACTATCCTATATTCAACTTACAACGTAAATATTGTCCGGAGAAGTACCGACGGCTCGACCGGGTCGCACAACGTAGGATAACTCAAATGAAAGATGTTCATTTTCGATTGCCGTCATTGAAACGAGATCCACGGGGGGAGCAATGGACTAAAGAGCAGAGTGTGTTCCTATTCAAGTACGAGCTTCTATTCATTTTGGAGAACTAGGCCCCCAACTCCATTTAACGTGTCTTATCAACGAATGAGAGCACACAAGCTAAGGTATGGAACGACTTTCTATGTCTGCAAACACAAAGATCAAGGGAACACCAACGCCCCTAATGCTTCGCCTAGCTTGAGCGAGCTCATTGAAATCACTGGCCTTTGCCAAGCATCGAAAATGTATTCGGTAGCTGCATACCGTTCCCCGGAGGTTGGACCCAAATTCTCAGCTCATCGAATGTATGCTTATAGTGTCCCACAGGACGCCAGGTTGCGGGGGAAGGCGAGACTGATGCACTGCAGGACGGCAAGAAGTGGAGATACAATTGCTCTTGTACATTTCTCAGACGCGGATACAGCCTAGTATAGTTGAGAGGTAATGCGGGGCTGCCTCGGCATATACAGATCAACAGCATTCGCAAGGCTCGGCCATCCAATATATTCAACGGAGACGCTTGCTAGGTTCCGGGAATTTTTGACTCTGCCGGACGTTGCATAGCAGAGTCTGCTAGAGTCCAATTGTTGACCTTCAGTGAGAATACATATAGCTGTATGTCTTCCTCCCGGCATAAAATGTGACACTTCGCCCCAGCTGAAAGACGACAGCGATGATCAATTCCCTATTAGCTCCCAATCGATAATAACCAATGCTGCGGTGGGATCAATCAACGACACTAAGGAACTTAAAAAAACTGTAGCACTCACCATCCACTCGCCCAGGCGGGGCGATTTAGGCACTGGATTAACCAATGCCGTCGAGCCAGGTCCCAAGTGCCTTTGCCGTCTGTTCCTGTCAATCGCGCTCGGTCAATTTTATGATGGTGATGGTCTCGTTGTTATGAGTTTTCTTGCTCGCTTGAAAGGTAGTCTCTTATGAGCCGAGCGAGTAAGCTAGGTGGATAGAGCCTTTACTCATGATGTCAGCAAGAGTGAAGGCAACAAGTTCCTCGGGAGACCGTCTCCGCAACCCACATCCCATTGAGTGCATAGATTTGGATCAAGAACCCAGCTCCAGCCGAAGACGGTGCTTAATCTGAAGAAGAGCCCGGGGGGGTCATATTAAGCTTCAGTAGCTCGACAGATACCTCGAAGCCACCCTACGGCCGAGCTTAATCTATGAAGTCTGTTGACACTAGTCGTCCATCTTGGCACCGTGACCCCCTGAAGTGGCTTTCCTTTGATGCGGACTTCGGGTCTCATAGAAAGCCCCCATCCTAAGCCATGTTTATTGTAGCATACTGAACAAACGGGGCTATTGTTTAGTAAAATATCTCAACTATGCGCATGACTTGTAGCAAAACCATAGAGAGCAACTCATATGTGAACGGGGTTGAGGCTGGGCTTCACAATCAACTTTTTATGAACATGCTTGGGATGTAACAAGGCATGGAAGACCAACGAAACCCTCTCTGGAAAATCTTACTTTATTATGTCCGAGAAGGAATAGAAGGAGCCGCTATTCACAAGGAAGTGGAGCCCGGATTTTGAACAAGAGAGCTGCTACAGCTAGGGCAACAACATTCAAACCCAATAAGTCTACCATCTCACCAGCAATGAGACACGGTGTAATAGAAAGCTCTAGGTTCTTCATATTTGGAAGCCTTTCTAGGCGACACAAACCCCGAGGAGAACCAAGTACCACTTCCAAGCCAGAACAGAGGTACTAATGCCACCCATGAACACCAAGCCACCTTCCGAACAGCCAGCAGAGTTGATTCCTTGGTTGCGACTGTCGCCTTTTGCTAGTAAAGAGCACTGGAGACACGTATTCATTGGCCGCTTGGTGAATTCCACGTGTGATTGCCTTCACAAGGACATTCATTCCCAATATTCGCTTCGCTATACAAAACGAGACTAGGCACGCCTAGAATCCTTTTTGGCGTAAGCCTCAACCGCCTGACTTGCTGACTGGCTGGCACGAGCTATACAAGGCAGCAAATCCAAGTATGGAGAATGAATGGCTATAAAAAGGGAAATAACTTGAGTGAATCTATTACAGCAGCATATTGTTCATTGTCCCGATAATTGAAATGAGAAGAAAGGGAATATTACTTTGATTGCACGCAATGCTAGTCCTGAAGCTTACACCCTGTTGACTATTCCCTAGAGCTCCCTTTATACTAGCAGGAGAGTAAGTTTTAAAACGAGTCGGCCAGAAACACGTTGTAACTTGCAACCCATCTTAATTAATCTTGATGCAGTGTTGTGAATGGGGCTAACATTAGTCACACGAAGCTCCATTGCAACCATGGGATGACTGAGCTAACTGTAGGTAGAGAATATGGCTTGCTTCCTTATCAAAATACTCACTCCTACTCCAGTCTTGAGATTGTGAATGGGTAAAACTGACCAGTACAATAGCTTGATATTGTGGAGAGAACAACAGTCGTTGATAAGAGATACGGTTAAGAAAAGATATATAGAGGCGGATAACTAGCCCATTTTTCGAAGAGATATGAAGAAGCAACAGTATCTGTAGTGCCTGGCAGATGCATGTCTCTGGACCAAGTCGGCCGTTATCTTTCCATGTACTAGATGTTCCCTTTGATCCCCACCAGGCACTCTGCCCGGGCAGCAACTCTCGATAGCTTCCATTCAGTCATAACCCAACAGTCCACAAACCAACAGTGGCTTGAGACTGCTGAGCCTCAGAAACCAAGACACATCGCAGAGGATATGCTATATTTGGTTTTAGAGGATAAAGAAAAGACTCATTGGTAACAAACCGGTGATTGTTGCAGACACTACTAATGCATCCATACGTTGTGCGGGGAAGTAACAACCCAGTTGGCCCGGGAGTGTCCAAGCGCTGCTGGTGTCCACCTGGATCCTAGTGCGGCCCGCCCACCTATCAGGCGGCTTGTTGAGACGCCCACACCCACCCCCGTACGGTAACAATCAAGGCCCTTGGGCACGTTAGGTTGGCACCCGGAATGACCTAATCACCCACCAACACATGCACATGGCTGGGCGGCTCACTCGTTATGCACCGTATTCACAGTTTCCACCAGCTGACATCAACCACCCGGGGACCACCACACTTTGAAGCTGCTTCTACTGCTACTGCTGCCGTATTTGGATAATCACAGTCACAACCGCGCATCATCATCATCACCCCCTACTATTGTTTGCTCCTACATACACCCATCGCGCGTCATGTACTGCTGCTGTTTTGAGTTGCTATTGACGAAGAAGTCATAATTATTTACTGAGATTCTGTTGGAGCCTGCATGAGTTTTGTACAAAGGAGCCCGCCGTACCCGACGAGTCTGCCGAATTCCTGAGCCGTAGTCGCTTGCGTCCGCAAATCACTTCCTTCTAGCCCGTTTCTGGTGTCGACTCCCAACTGCTTACCAACGCCCATCTTTGTCGTAAGCCCTCGAACCCCTCGAGCTACGAGTTGCTCCGCCAAGAAATAACTACTCAGTCTTCTATCCTGCGTGGCTCGACGTTCGACGGGAGACCTCCGAATAAACACCACGACATAGTAGCCACACTGGGAAGCTCGTACCATAACTCCAACGGCCCTGCCTCGATTTATCGACAGTAGTTTCCCTACGTCGAGAGCTGTTTCCTCTTTATAGGTGCTTGCCACCTGTTTTCGGTCGTCGCACAGTCACAACGACGACCCGTCCAGGCTGCTTCCTTCCTTCCCAACGAGTTAACTCGACCCCCGCCAACTACTCGTGCTTTCCTACAAAGGCGGGCACCTCCCGCCTCGACTGTCGACGTGGAGAACCAACGCCCCCCTTTCGAGCGACCATCAAACTCCCCGTCCAGTCCCTCTGAAAGTCCCGGTGCATCTCGCACTCAGACTCCAAACCCTCAAATTCAGTTACCCCCGAACACGCTACTGTCTGCCCCGATCTATCACCGAAGAACGATAGCGTCGTCTTCGAGATCCCAACCCCCCGTTCCGGCCCAGAACCCGCCATCTGTCCTGGGCCGAAGACGTAGGCGGTCGGAAACCGAACATATAGAAGACGACGACGGCCGAGAAGGTGCTCAAAACAGCCAACACCTCCTGAACCAGGCACCCCGCAACCCGGCGCCGCGCCCCACCCACCTATCCAGGCCACCCAACCCTGGCGACTCTATCAACCCTACAGCTGGTCCTCTAGCTTCAGCTTCCCCATCTTCCGCTAGTACCGCCTTCACCCGCGGTGTGAGGGACCCGCAACAAGAACCACCTCGGAAGCGATATAAACTCATCGGAACCATGATCACCGAAAGTGACGACGCCTTCTCCCAGAACGGTTCATCTCGCCCCGTTTGTGCGAACGGCTCGACTGTTGCGGGCTCTTCGACCTCGAGAATGGCATCAAACTCGGCCAGTAATGGAACGCACAAGTCTGTCAGCAATGGCTCTATGGTCAAGAATGGGAAGGCACCCGTATCGCCATATTTCGGCCACAACAGGGAGGAAGTGACTCGAATCTTGATACAGACGCTGTCGGACATGGGATACCACGAAGCAGCCACAATAGTGAGCGAGGACAGCGGATACAGTCTCGAAAATCCTGACGTTGCGGCCTTTAGAAACGCAGTATCGACCGGCAGGTGGGAAGAAGCGGAAGCACTGCTTTTTGGTGCTATGACTGCAGATGAGGCCCCGGAATTTGTCTCTAGCGGCATTGTCCTTGTTCCTGGTGCCAACACTCAGTCGATGCGTTTTTGGTTGCGCCAACAGAAATTTCTCGAGCTGTTGGAGCAGCGGGATACTGGAATGGCTCTTCATGTGCTTCGCTCCGAGTTGACTCCTCTTTGCCCAGATAAGAACAGACTTCACTTCCTATCGTCCCTTGTTATGTGTGGGCAACCGGAGGACGTCAGGGCAAGCGCATCGTGGGATGGAGCAGATGGCACCTCGAGGGAAAATCTTCTCTCACTACTTTCCAGTGAGTGCTATCAATTCACCCACTTGCGATCACATTATCATCTGAACGACTTTTCAACTGACAATTCAATCTTTAGCATGTATATCACCCTCAGTGATGCTCCCCCAACACCGACTTGCATCTCTCCTTCACCAGGCTAAGAGTGGGCAGGTTGCTCGGTGTTTGTACCATACCGATGCCTCGCCTCCCTCGTTGTACTCTGACCATATGTGCAATAAATGTGACTTCCCATTGGAGGCCGTGGAAATTCTTGATAAGCACGACGGCGAGGTCTGGCAGCTAAAGTTTTCTCACGACGGCAAACACCTGGCCACATGTGGATCAGATAAGCAGGTTATTATCTGGGAAATACCCTCATTCACACCCCTGCATTATCTCACAGACCACGACGATGGCGTTGCGAATGTGGATTGGAGCCCGGATGATACCAAGCTCGTGACGTGTTGTCAGGATCGGCACGCAAGGCTTTGGGACGTGAATGCAAGTCGCTACTCCTTTCTTTTAAGGTCCCTTGATATATCGAGGCCGATTTACTAACTTCTTCTTCTAGACCGGATCATTGTTAAAGAAATTGGAGAGACAAGGGGAGCCCATCAGCGCTTGCAGCTGGTTACCGGACGGGCAGTCGTTTATCATTTCTTCGCTTGATCTTCACAACAGCATCGCGCAGTACAATTTGTCGGGACAGAAGCTGGGCGACTGGGGCAAGAAGCATCGAGTTGAGGACCTCGTGATCTCCCCAGACGAGCAGTGGCTTGTCGCAATGACCGACCGTCAAACTATTCACGTTTACGACCTGGCTACCAAGCAGGAAGCGCACACTTTGGAGTTTAGCTCGAGAGCATACTCGATTAGCATGAGCCAAGATGCCCGCTACCTCCTTGTCAATACCAAAGGTGGAGATGTTAGCTTATACGACACGGCCTCGTGGGAAGTTATTCAAGCGTACAAAGCCACACCTGGAGGCGATTTCATCATTAGGTGTGGCTTTGGGGGCGCCAACGAGAGCTTTATTTTCTGTGGTGGAGACAACGGCGAGGTGCTAATCTTCCACAAGACAACCGGTGTGAGTGTGGCCTCGATGCGCTGCCACCAGCCGCGGTGTAATTCGGCTGCCTGGAACCCCGCGGACCCCAAGATGTTTGCGACATGTGGCGATGACAACAAGATCAAGATGTAAGCCTGGCCCCTTTTTTTTACTTCTCATACGGTCACTGTGTTGGATTCTGTGAGCAGAGAGGCAAGATGCTCACGAATGATTAAAACATTTAGATGGTCAACCAAACAGCACATGGACGACTTGATGCGCAACATGCCGTCTCACTCCAGCAGAGCATCGAACGGTTGGGGCGATGGTGAAGGGGAGATTTAATTTTGAAGTCCCGGGTCAAATTCAGCTGCGCTCGGAACCATGACCCTGTGTCGTAGGCTGTGCTAGAAGCAAACTCGACCTGCCTTTCCTCTCATTTCTTCTTTGTTGGACTATACCATCGGCATTGGGCGGCGAACATTGGAGAGCTGATTACACCAAACGGGATCATGTCCTCACCGGGCGATGGACGAGGGGGGGTCTTCTTTTTCTACGGCCAGCAGGGCCGGAACGCATAGATGGCATGTATTATTAGACGCGTTGACACGCATCTGGCCTCAAAGTTCCTCCCTTCCCTTGTTTCCCAAGGGAATACATTGCCCACCCGGCAAGAAAGGAGTATGGCAAAGAGAGTCTAGGGAGTACACAGTGCGGTTGCCCTACACTTCCTGAGCTTATATTTGAAACTACAACCAATGAACGACGTTGGGAAAGCAGTCACAACATTGAAGGGCCGAGGCCTGACCCTTGAAATCTGGTCTATCTAGAGGAGTAAAGCATACAAAATCCATTTCACTGGTGCGTTGCTACCTGATGAGATTTCCGGCATGATAGATAGCATTCGTTCCACTCAATTTGAACAATACATGGTAACACTCATCACTTTGGACACTTTACTATTGGGTGTGAGAGGCTGGAATTGACGATGATCTATGTTTATTCGAGACAACCAGATGTACACCTAGCTGGTAATAGGAGGCCGGGCTCCCTCAGTTTTTGTAGGCAGCCGAAGATCAAGAACTTGTATTGATTGGCTGCTTGTCCTCGGGGAGATGAATGGCCGGCGATGAAACTAATGACAAGGCGGTGTAATAGTAGAGTGTTTGAGGTTGCTGGGCTGCGTCATCAGCCACATGTGGCGCAAACGACTCTAGCAGGCTGACATTTGGGCAGCGAACATGACTGACGGGGAAACGAAGAGATACGCAAGTTCCTGTCGAGTCCATCTGCCATCTACAACCCCAAAAAGCAACCGCCGCCTTTCTTGTTTTGCGTCTCTTTTGGCATCTGAAAAGAATACCACAATCTCTCTTCTTTCGAGCTTGCAGTTATATTTACAGCCTCTTCGTCACTCTGCTTGCTGTTGGAGCAGACAAACCAGTCCCCTCGACTCGACTAGACTATCCCCCATTCTTCTCCCACTGGTGCCACCACTACCGCCGCCGTTTCCCACCAGATCTTCTCACCCCGCCAACATTTTGCCAGCACTGCCGTTCTCAACAACGCCGAGATAGCGAGAAAACGAGAAGGCCCCAGATCATCGTCGGCAACCCCCAAATACCAGTAACAAACGTCTCCGCTCTCCATTAAGACATTGCCAGCCGAGTTCACCGCCAACAAGATAAACCGTCCTCCAATATGACGGCCTCGCTTGCCACACAGGGCGGTATCTCGGATCCCGCCCTTATCACGTACGTCTTCCCGCACTCTCTACATCTCCCCACAGACATCTCCCCTCGAAATTTCGCTATACTTGAACAGCGAACCGTTGCCTTGAGCTTTAGGCAGACAGGATGCTCTGGAAGTGTGACAGAACGAACGGATGGATAGCTGACCTCGGTGGTTCTCCGCCCTCTTAACAGATTGGTAAATAAGCTTCAAGATGTCTTTGCGACCGTCGGTGTCAACAACCCTATCGATCTTCCCCAAATAGCTGTCGTCGGCTCCCAATCGAGTGGAAAGAGTTCGGTGCTAGAAAACATTGTCGGCCGCGATTTCCTGCCTCGAGGCTCCGGCATCGTCACCAGAAGACCGCTCGTTCTACAGCTCATCAACAGGCCCGCCACAACAAACGGCACCAAGGACGAGGTGTCAAAGGAGAATGATAAAGCCGCCAATCAAGATGAATGGGGAGAGTTTCTTCACGTTCCGGGAAAGAAGTTTTACGATTTCACCCAGATTCGCGAAGAGATCAGCAGGGAGACGGAAGCCAAGGTCGGCCGCAACTCTGGCATCTCCCCGGCACCCATCAACCTCAGAATCTACTCCCCCAACGTTCTCACCCTGACGCTGGTCGATCTTCCTGGTCTGACCAAGGTCCCCGTCGGCGACCAGCCCCGCGACATCGAGCGCCAGATCCGTGACATGGTGCTCAAGTACATCGGCAAGTCCAACGCCATCATCCTCGCCGTCACGGCCGCCAACGTGGACATTGCAAACTCGGACGGCCTCAAGCTCGCACGGGAGGTGGACCCAGAGGGCCAAAGGACCATCGGCGTCCTGACAAAGGTGGATCTGATGGATCACGGCACGGACGTGGTGGACATTCTGGCGGGCAGGATCATCCCCCTGAGGCTCGGCTACGTTCCCGTGGTGAACAGGGGGCAGCGCGACATCGACAATAGGAAGCCGATCTCGTCCGCCCTCGAGGCCGAGAAGAACTTCTTCGACGGTCACAAGGCGTACCGGAACAAGAGCTCGTACTGCGGCACCCCGTACCTGGCGCGCAAGCTCAACCTCATCCTTATGATGCACATCAAGCAAACCCTTCCTGACATCAAGGCGAGGATTTCCTCCTCTCTCCAAAAGTACACGGCCGAGCTCAGCAGCCTCGGCCCCTCGATGCTGGGCAACAGCGCAAACATCGTGCTCAACATCATCACGGAATTCACAAATGAGTGGCGGACCGTGCTGGACGGCAACAACACGGAGCTCTCGAGCGCCGAGCTCTCTGGCGGCGCGCGCATCAGCTTCGTGTTCCACGAGCTCTACTCGAACGGCGTCAAGGCCGTGGACCCTTTCGACCAGGTTCGGGATCTAGACATCAGGACCATCCTGTACAACTCGTCGGGTTCTTCCCCAGCCCTCTTCGTGGGCACCACGGCGTTCGAGCTCATCGTGAAGCAGCAGATCAAGAGGCTCGAGGAGCCCAGCATCAAGTGTGTCTCGCTCGTGTACGACGAGCTCGTCCGCATCCTCACGCAACTCCTCACCAAGTCGCTGTACAGGCGGTACCCCTCGCTCAAGGAAAAGATGCACGGCGTGGTCATCTCCTTCTTCCGCACGGCCATGGACCCCACCAACAAGCTCGTCCGCGACCTCGTCTCGATGGAGACGTGCTACATCAACACAGGACACCCCGACTTCCTCAACGGCCACCGCGCCATGGCAATCGTGAACGAGAGGCACAACCCCGCCAAGCCCGTCCAGGTCGACCCGAAAAGCGGAAAGCCCCTGCCGCACTCTGGTCGCGCCGCCAGCCCCACGGTCTCCGAGGCCAACATCGAGGCCGGAGGCAGCGGCTTCTTTGGGAGCTTTTTCGCCGCAAAGAACAAGAAGAAGGCTGCTGCTATGGAGGCGCCGCCGCCGACCCTCAAGGCTTCCGGGAACCTGTCAGAGAGGGAGAATATTGAGGTTGAGGTCATTAGTAAGACTTTCTCCAATATCTTTTTATATGTGCAACCCTATATTCATGCCCTGGAATTTTCCAACATGAGAGAAATATGGTAGCGTGAGTTTTGAGCTGACCACGTATACGTATAACAACAGAGCTGCTAATCTCATCCTACTTCAACATTGTCAAACGCACAATGATTGACATGGTGCCCAAGGCCATCATGCTCAACCTTGTCCAGTATGTACCTCCCTTACTTCCTTCTGTCGCTCCTTTATTTGCTCTATACATGTGCCCAACCACACCCTGCGTACATGACCCCCGCATACATATACATACCCATACATATGTATCCACAAAACCCTTGACCATCCATGTACACATACTCCTTACCCCACTTGCGTCGCCTGGGTGGGCAGTCATAAAACAACATGGGTTGCCCTGGGCCAATACACTGGTCGCGGTTCAAGGGATAATAAGGGGTCTTGGGCACCTGGAGGCCATCGCTGTGGCCAGCCGAGCTGAAAAAATCTGGGACATGCATATACATATATGCAACTGCCTGCCCAGTTAAGATCTATCTTGCCGCACATCGCCATTCACCTACCCTCACCTCTCACCGTGCATGCAAGTACACACACACATAATCATATTACCCGAATACGTGAGAATCCGACGCTAATGTCACCACTTGTTGTGACACATCTCTTTCTTCCTTTTTTTTACTCTTATCCCCTTCGTGTCACTTTTTCCGGTAAGCTAACCACAAACCCGCCGCCGCCCAGATTCACCAAGGATGAGATGCAAAAGGAGCTGCTTGAGAACATGTATAGGACCGACACTCTCGACGAGCTTCTCAAAGAGTCCGACTACACGATCCGTCGCCGCAAGGAGTGCCAGCAGATGGTCGAGTCCCTGGGCCGTGCTAGCGAGATCGTTAGCCAAGTGCAATAAAGGAAACCCCCGAAGAATGCCCGCTCCTATCTCGGCTATCCTCCTTTTCAAATGGAGATAAAAGGACGGGACAGTACGGAAGTACTCGTAGCAAAGAATTGCAGTACTACGCAAGACGAGGTTGATTGAACAAACCTAATAACCGGCCAATCAATGATGACCTTCACTGCCGAAACTGGCCAAGAGAATCTGGAGGCAAACTGTGCGTACACATGTCCATGGAGGGGATGTATGTCACCACGTTCCCCAAACCGAGCCTTAGAACAACAACGCCGAGCCCTGCAAGCAAGTGTTTGCACACGCCCGCGGAGCCGGCGGCAGTGGATAGGAGGGTGTGCGAAGGATGTGAGGTAGCGTGTATGGGTTGCTATAGAGTGGCGGAGAGAAAGCAATTGGTAGATGAGTGGATGCGAAAAAGGAAAGCATAGGACGACGTAGCAGTAGGTGCTTTCGATAGTGACTTAGCGAGTTAAAGGTTTGGGGGTCGGTATAGCTGGGGTCTTGTGAGTTTAGTGCAAAGTTCCTCATATACCAATACAAACCATTGTTAGTTATTCTTTCTCCGACGATGACCGCCGCTTCGACAACCTCCGCATTTGAAGTGTCAGTCAGCTGTGTGAAACTCGGTACCTGTTTAAGTGTGTGAATCAGTATTGACAAGGTGAAGCCCCTTCGGCAGTCCCCACCATCGTCATGGCCCACCCAGCAGGGGTGAAGGGCCCCAATCTTGGCGGCAGGGACGATGTGTGTTGTACTTACTGTAGCTACCCGCCTGTTAGTGAAAGGCCTGAGACAGCGCCGAACCCTGCAAGCGTGGCCCCCATCCTCGCGAGAAACTGCGTGGATAGACTCGGGAGACCATTATACCACGTCATTCCGCTGCGCCGTGTGTGTCTTAATTGCCGCGGAGAGCGGGAATCCCCCCGATCCATAGCACTTGCTTACTTTTAGCTGGAACATGGGTCGGCCGCTCTTGACCAAAAGGCTGTCAAATGGCAGGCGGAACAGGGGTTTCTGTTTTGGAAATCCACCGCATGTTGCATAGTTTTTGTACCCTATGAGAAGCGACGGTTCCAAATAGCAGCGCATGACGGCCCCAATAAGCTACAAGAACACTGTTGCATCGGACGATAGTCAGGAAATAAATGTCGACAGTAGATGAGGGTCGATCAAAATTCCATGCTATATGCCGACGCTACGAGGTACTTGTCTCTCGTGTTTGCAGGGACCGATGCTCGGGTAACAGTCAGAAAGCAGTTCACAGCCTGTCGGTTCGAAAAGCCACGCTGTTGCTAGATGCTTCTGTTCGTGCCAACTTAGGACACAGAGAATACCCATTGCCTCTTGTTTCGGAGAATGAAGGCGTGTCGGAGGTCCATGGGCTCTCACAGCTCCAGAGAAGGTAGTCGGTAATTACCTGGTGATTTGCTAAGTAAGAAGTTACCTAGAAGGTAGTATCTATGGGATGTGGGAACCGAAATGTGTGGCATCACTAATGGTTTATAGGTGACTTAAAACCTTTCTGCACTTTCAAGACGGCAAGATGGGTTTTAGCATGATGTCCCCTGTTCCGAGAGTCTAAGTAGAATCAGGCGTAAGGACGATCGGGGAGCTCTCGGTGCAATTTGTTTCCTCGATCGGGTCTCATCCTTCAGTTTTGGCCCAGGTACTCATGGCGATGGAGGCTCCTTCTAACGTTCAAAATAGATAGCCGAAGCATGGGATAGGAGTCGTGAGCTAGTTGGGCTGTGGTTCGCTGTCAATTCTCATGTCAAATGCGAACCGTTCGGCATACGAGTTGAGGTACGATGGGAGGGTGGCTAAATTGATTGAAAAGGAAAAAAATCCACACCAACTACGCGATGCAATGTAGATAGGATATAGTTACCGACACCTTCAGTAGACGGTTGGTGATTTGTTGTCGTTTTGATGGCGGTGGCCGCAAATATGCCTCTCAAACCAATGACGGACGTGACACTAGCCAATAAAACAGTAGTTCCCGGCCGGCCTTCTTCCAGGGAGATTACGGAGGGCGAGAAAGTACTCGAGAGGAGTGGAAACGGAGACGAGTGTGAAGAAAGGTTGGTTTCCTCCAGTCAACAGAGATGACCGGACGTTGACACTGCCTAAATCTCATCCCACTGACACCCTGTGTCGTGGGCATCAACGAAAGGAGGCACCGTGACGCCTTCTACGTTGCGCGAGGCTGCTCCAGATCAATGACGAAATTGGGTCACACACTGTCCGTACTGGAAGGGCTGTACCTCGCACCTCCCCTGGCATGCCTGCTTGAAAACTGGGAGGCACCTCAAGATGGGAAGGAAGGGGACCAGAAAAGTCGGTCTCAGCCGGTAATTATTGTAGTTGTATGATCGCGCCGTAGCTTCCTTTATGTTTCATTCTTCTTACTTTGGGAATTTATGAAAGTGATCGGGTGTTCGCAGACGCCCCCCCCCCCCCCCCCCCCACCGGGGGGGGGGGGGGTGTAAACCCAACACACGCAACACCCCCCAAAAAATTACGGTGCCCGGCCCCCCGCAGGTACCTACCACTGGGCGCGCAACGCACCTGGAAAACGACACCTCGAAAAAGGGGGGGGGAAGGATCTAGGAGGGTAGAAGACTGTTTGGTTTACCACATCGTCTAGTGCGGCTGCTAGTGGGAAAACTCCGAGGAGTTACAGTGTGTCACCACGGGGTACTTGGAGAATCATGTGTAGCATTCAGAAAAGCGTGGGCTTCTCGATTCTGCCACAGGTAGTAAGTTACGACAATGTCAAACAGTGTTGAAATTTTGGGGCTGTTCAACTACATAGGTACACCAAGAAAACATTGAGGGGATGCTTGAAGTACTACCTGCGCGCGGTGAGAGTGATACTGCTGTGCTTCTCGAGAATGCTCGGATATTGCAGGCAGACAAACATGTGAATCTTGATTCGGTAGGTTCTTTCTTCCCACCAAGTGTTGCATGTACGGAATTTGGTAGCCCTAGAAGCTAATAGGCGTGTGGTATCCTTGGCCGAGTCAATACAAGGGTGGAAGAGTATTCGATACCACACACCTGTTTCGTATGTCTACCTACAGCAGGTACCTACCCATGTCCCGTATCGCTTAATTCCCGTGGCGGAAAAACATCCCCGTGCTTCTTGGTATATACTACTAGTAGGCTGGTCTTCCCAAGGGCCATGTTGGCCTTGAAGAAGAGACAAGCAACTTGGTAGTATCCTTGATTAGAGTAACTAGGAGAAGACAGATCACACCCGAAGTCTGGCTCATAGCTTGCCTTTTCACTCTCGAGCATATCGTCGAACGAGTCCCGCTATCAAAAGTCTTTCTTTTGCGTGAATCCGATGTTAGGCAGCCTTCGATTCGGTCTCCTAGGTACGAGAGGCTATTGGTGTTGCTGTATAATGATCATCTGGGAGACTAGCTCGTGAGCAACATAACGTGTGGGTCCGGAAACCCTAAGCATCCCTCTAGAGCCGCACACTACACAACTACAAGGTGCAGTAGTGCTGTTTTGTCTCGACAAATTTGATGACCTGATGCTAGCATGATGTGAGGCCGGAGTGTTCTTCTCTCGATGATTTAGATGCGCCTGGCGGGCTTCGATCCTCATCGTGTCTGGGATACCCCCCACTCAGTGGAGTGTCATCGCATGCCTTCAAGCGGACGGAGGGCGTGGACGCCTGCAAGGCCCCGGCCGCAGGCAGATTGATTGTCCAACGGCGAATATGTTCCATATTTCCATGTTTGAGGTTTTGAAACACAGGTAGCTAGTGAAAGGACTTGGGGGGCAGGATGGGTGGCTGGCGTACGATAAAGACGAAGGGGCTGGCAGATGAAGAAGTCGCCCGGCATATTCCAGGATCCAATAGCATGGTTGACAGGCTCAATTGGGGCTGCTGGCTCAGCAGTGCAAGGTACTGCCTTCATGCGCGGGGAATGACTGGGAGATATTCGGGCGGCACTATTTTTTCCTTTTTGGAGGTCGATACAGAAGCTGGGCCACCGCTTACCTAGGAAGCGGCCCATGGTGGGCTGCGTGATGTGAGTGGACAATAGTGCGGCGACAATGTATCACCATCCGTCTACAAAGCACCCAGATATCCGCATTGCTGCTGTGATTGCTCTGGCAAAGGCGGTACAATATTTCTGCAGAGGAGCAAGGCACATGAAAAGGGGACACAGTTAGCAAGAAGCCCTGATTGGGGTTGAGGTTCCGAGCCAGGATTGGCTGGCGAGCTTGGATCAAGTGCCTAGTATTGCTTTTTCCCAGTGGATACACATCCCACCCGCATCCATGGGTTCGGCATCGAGAAGTATAGCGCATTGCCGGGTTCCTGATCGGGATGGCACGAACATCTGAGGCAGCCGGAGCAAACCCACGTTGGGGCCGACGGCCCAGAAAGGCTGAGGAGGCTCGGTGAAGGTCTTTCACTTGATGATTGGCCTTTCGAGGACGGGTTGGCGTCCTCCCCTGCATCCAAGGCTGATTTGAATGATTCGAAGATGGGTAATGATGTTGACGACGATCGTTCGTGGTGGTATTCGCGATTGGCTTGAGCGGTGCTAGTGAAGGGCGGGGGGGGGGGGGGGGGGGGGGATAGAAAGAAGGAAAGAAAGTAACCATTTTCGCGGAGCCGGACTAGTTGGATCCTACATGGGGGTAAGTTAGACTTGTTCACATTGCTCGGTGTCAAAGAAGATAAAAGCTGCCGGGTTCCCCTGGGTTGTTCGGCCAGCATCATCATCATCACCGTTCGCCATAACGAGTCCAGAACAACAATAAAACAGCAAGATTCATTAGATCTAGGTCCCCAAGGCAGAACTAGTCTCCATTCTTTCCTCGCTCAACACCCACCTCAAGATGGGTCTTTTCGAACTTACAGTGGCCAATGAACGCATGGCGGAGGCCGAAGGAGGCAAGGGAGATCCATCGCCGCCTCCCAACCCACCTCCAAGTCCATCAAGTAATTAATCCTATCTATGCTCGCCGACGAAGCTGCACAGTCCATGGTTTTAAAGAGTGAGTACGTTTGATTCCGAGACCAGATCCTTATGGATACCTGGAAAACGAGAAAATTGACACTGACATCAGCGTTTGTAGCAGACAATGAGCTGGCCTCACAAGCAGCGAACAAGCCACGAGATCATAGCCATCGTTCACCCTTTCTTGAACGTCAATTTTCAGGCCAGGGCTTCTTAATAGAGCCACTACTAGCTAGCAGCTACCCAAGTTGCTCCATTGTAGAGACCAATTCCCCGGGCCAGCGAAAATGGCAAGCAGGATGGAAAGCCCTAAGGGTACACAGGCGGGGAGGGTCCGACGGGAGGGAGAGCTAAAAGGGGTGAAGGGAAGGTGGTGAACAACACCTTCATCTTGCTGAAGTATAATATGACTCTGGGTGCGAATTGTAGAAACTCCTACTTCTGGTGACAGGGAAAATGATGAAATACAACTATTGCCAGAGGCCGGATCTTGAGGAATGCTTAATAGGGGATTAGGATAGATAGCATCGATGATTATTTAGGATAAACCATTGGGGATTTTCAGGCCTTACAATCTCGATTTCGTCTTTAGAATAAATGCACCCTTTTCAACATCGAAGTCCCGTCCCTTTGTCCATCCCAGCCAATTTCCTAAAGCCTTGTCGCCGCCGCCACCAGGTGCCAATGACTGGCCTTCGTATCCTTCGCCGCTTACTCCCTTTCCCTGGCCTTGCCTACTATCCTTGGAATCCTTCTTAACTGCAAGACACGGAGTCTCCAGGAGCGTCACAGAAGGTCTCTGGTCACCTTCTCTCTGTGGGTTCGATTCCATTTCCCTGTACTCCAAAACAGGAGTACAGCATGCATCTGTGCCGTCGAATATCTTTTCCCACTCGGCGCGTGTTTTCGTCTTGAAGGTTCCCTCCAAGAGTCGTTTGAGCTCGGGCCAGTTTGCAGTATCATACCGTTTCCCCTCCCAGCCCTGTCCATCGAAGCCCATAGATTTTGCCAATATGGAGAAGAACTGGGGTTCCAGCGCGCCCACGGCCATGAACTTTCCATCGAGAGTCTCGTAGGTGTCATAGTACGGGCATCCGGTGTCCAGGAGATTTTGGCCTCGTGGGTTGCATCCCAGGGGCGTCTTGAGCGCGAATCTCGGAAAAGTGGCGAGGTATGATGCGCCGTCCACCATGTTTGCTTCCACCACCTGCCCAACACCGATCTTTTCCCGCGCCGCAAGAGCCAACAAAATACCCTGGAAAAGGGCCGCGCCACCCCCGGCGAAATCGGCTAGGATGTTCCACGGGGGTGTGGGCTTCTCTCCATCACGTCCCAAGAGACCGAGAACACCTGATACGGCGAGGTAATTGATATCGTGGCCAGCCATATCCTTGTACTTGCCGTCTCGGCGAAACCCAGTCATGCGGCCGTAAATCAGCTTGTTGTTGAGAGGTCGCAGCGCATCAGGGCCGAGTCCCAGGCGCTCGAGAACTCCCGGGCGAAAAGGGTCGATCACGACATCGGCGTGACGAGCAAGTTCCTTGACCAGGTCAACCCCTTCGGGTGACTTAAGATTCACCGCAATAGACGACTTGTGCCGGGTCAACAGGTCATCGGTCGGAGTTTGGTTGGGCGAAGCTCTATCTATTCTCAAGACGGAGGCACCAGCGTCGGCGAGAAGCATACCCGCAAACGGCCCTACAGCTACTAGTAAGCAACACGATAATATACCCAATGAGAGCTTGTCGTCATACCTGGAGCCAGCCCGGCGAATTCCAGGACCTTGAGGCCTACGAGAGGTGGCTGACCCGTCATTGTGTTGTGAGTAGCAGGTGGGCACCCGAGCGGATGTTAAATGCGATGGAGACTGAATGGTTTTGATTGTCGCTTCATTCACTCGTTCGCACCGCAGACCCGGTCGCTCAGTGGCTGCTGGAGGATACGAATGTCCTCCATGTTTGTCTCGAGGCTCAAGATGGGATCATATGTATGTTGGTTGCCGGGATTGGTTACCCAGCCGAGCCTCGGGCCCGTCCGTTCGTTCTAACGGGAACGGGCTCAGTTTCGGCCCCGTCCGCTTGTCCAATGGGGGCGCACTGGCAGCCATGGCAAATCCCGTGACCATTCACGCTTTTTGCCAGGGATGTACTCCGTCGGCAAGTTGGGTAAGATTCTGATTTGTTCCCTTCGAATAAGTAGACACATAGTATATTTGGGTACTAGTATACAAGCCGGCTGTTGCATTTGAAATCCTCTCAATCCGATAACAATGCTAAATTTTTAGGGAAAACCCGCGCCTCCACGCTACATACATGCATATGCAGTTTTATGGCGGCGGGAACGGATGGATTTAATGTTTCAAACGCCGCCTACTAGCGTCGTGCGCTCCTCCATGGAACTCCGTGGCCAGGGGAGTGGTGGTGAAATACGCCTCTTAACCCTATTTCTATCAAATAGAATCGCATTAAAAATGCCATGGATCGTAAGCGCTAAATGAAAATGTGTCTCCAGCCGTAGCTACATGCAGGCAGCAAGGTAGATGCCGTAGGTCACGCAGTTGTGTCTAAACTCCATGTTGAATCCATCTTGGCCGGCGACGTTAATTCCGGAGTTTCACCCAAAATAATTCATCCGAGTCCCGATGCTAGCAATGTGTCGTCTCGATATAAAAGTTGATTCTTGCTGTGCTTTACCGGTAGCTATGGGAGTATTGTCTTTACCACTGCTTCCTCCGACGCCATTGTTAGTTAATACTCCTAGTACTACTACTACTACTACTTTACCATCGTCTTCCAGTCTCGCACCAAATATATCCAACCAAATCCCACGCCCTAGCCCTTGTTCATTCAACATGTTTGAGTTCATCAGATCCCAGTTTACTAAGCTCCCGTATCCCACCCAGGACTACACTGGCAAGACAGTCATTGTCACGGGTGCTAATGTGGGGCTTGGCCTCGAAGCTGCGCGACACTTTGTCCGCCTGAACGCCGCGAAGGTCATCTTGGCATGTCGTAGCATCGAGAAGGGAGAGGCAGCTAAGGAGGATATCGATACGACAACAAAGCGAAAAGGAGTAGCCGAGGTCTGGCAGCTCGACCTTTCGTCGTACGAGAGCATCAGGGACTTTTGCAAACGCGCCGACAAACTTGACCGTGTCGATGTTTTGGTGGAGAATGCAGCAGTCGCCCGGCTGTCATATAGCCAGATCCAGGGCCACGAAGCCACGGTCACGGTCAATGTCATCTCAACCTTCCTAACAGCCCTTCTCATGTTACCTGTTCTGAGGAAATCTGCGACCAGACACAATATCACACCCCACCTAGTAGTCGTATCCTCAGAAGTTCATGCCGGCGTAAGTACTCCCCAAGTCCCAAGGTGAAAGTTGGGTGTAGCTTGGACAAGTTACTCGAGTCACGAAACCAGCCAACACATCCAACTAACAACACCATACTGCTTAGGCCAAGTTCAAGGAGCAAAATGCTCCCGAGATCTTCAAGGAGTTAGACAACGAGAAGAGCGACATGATGGACCGTTACCCTGTGTCGAAACTCCTAGAGATGCTCTTCATCCGCGAGCTTGCCCCTAAAATGACCCAATCTGGGAAGCCGCCTGTTATTCTCAACATGCTCAATCCGGGCCTATGCCACAGCGAATTGTCCCGAGATATGCGCAAAAACGTCCTCCTGTGGCTGATTGTGGGGACATTCAAGGCCATCATGGCGAGGACGACCGAGATGGGCTCGAGGAATTATCCTTTTGCCGCAACCGCAACCTCCGACACGCATGGCAAGTACTTCAGCAACTGTGTAGTCGCTAAAGAGAGTGCCTGGGTGCGAAGCGAGAAGAGTGCCGAGACCCAGAAGAGGGTGTATTCGGAGTTGATGGCTATTCTGGAGGATATTGAGCCAGGGATCTCGAACAACATCTAAGCGCGGAGCCTGGCTGCTGTAGTGGACATTCGATCCTTGTTTCTCCTTTGTAACGCTTTTATTTTAGACCGCGTGACACCTATATTTACCATCCACTCCTTAATCTTTCTGCGAAAAATCTCATTATTGGTAGCATCTCGTTCCTGTTGCTGGGCATCGTGTCCCCGTTCTTGTTCCACCGTTCCACCCTCACATCCTCAAACTCGTTCTTCACGGCTTCGACTGCGTCCTGACCGATGCTACTGTCTCTCCTTGAGGCACACAGCAAAACAGGCGTCTTGCATTTGCCCCTATTGTTGACTGTTGAAACGCAGGAAGCTGGTAGCTGACCCCCGATAGACACGACTCCTTTAAGTTTCTTGTTCTGGCTTGTGGCGAAAGTCTCTCCCTCGCCCTCTTTGATTTTTCTCACTCCGGTGATGGATGCAAGACCCAAAACAATCTTGGCTGCCATTCCAAGTGCCAGACTTCCTCCTTGTCCAAACCCAAAAACTAGAACGTCTGATGCGTCCCAGCCTAACTCCAGAACCAGCAGGTCCCGTATCAGCCTGCCAAGGATCAACTCGATTGCTTTTTCAAACCCAGGGTCCGGATTCAGATCCACAGTTGAAGGATCTAGCTGAATATCGTCACCGTAGTGCCAGTTCCCAGTAGTTGCTTGGCCTGATGAGGCACCGAATACGTCTCCGAGGATGGCAGCTGGCAGCTGGCTGACACCCCTTACAGATATCGCAAGAACGCCAGGCAATGACATGCCACGGGCAAATCCGGTAAACGGTACATGTGAGTCTCCCAGGCCGTGGAGGAGAATCAGGATGGCTGTCGTGGATTCGGGGGGGTTTGGGAGGACTAGATCAAATGTGAGTCCATCATCCTTTAGACCCTCCAAATCGGAAGCCTTCGGGATTCGAGGAGGCATGTTTTGGGGAGCATATAAGAGTGTTATAGCAAACCCTCAAGGAATTTCGGGTGAAGAAATATAACAGAATATGGTGATATGGCTGGGCAAGGATTTGTGACTGCTTTGCTTTTGTATGCCTTCCACTCGATTCCCACAGAAAAAAAAAAAGGCCGTGGGGGAGCTGTATAAACCAGCTTGACGAGATGACGGAAGGGCCGCTGCGTATGTAGGACTGCCAATACTTGGACTTAGAAAAAGGACTAATAGATCTTTTCAACCGACCCGCTTATCTATCGACTTCACAGGACTGCTTACTTTCAAAGTTATCACAAATATTGTCAGGCTATCTAGCACAGGGGGCCCTTGTTTGTATGAGTTCCTGCATCTCTTGTGTGAATAGGAAAAAAAACTGTCTTCAAAAGCCGTGCGAAAGGCTTACACAGCACAGCAGACCCACAATTTCAAGGCTAGCAGCGGTGAAACAGAGAATATGACATCACCCTGGTGGCAGTGATGCCTAAGGCATAAAATCACCCCTCATAGGCTGTCCCACTCGGTTGGTCCTGATTAAAGAAATCACACCCCACCATTATCACAAGTATTTTTCAACTCGTTTTCTACCACCCCCTCCACTTGCCTTTTTTCTGCCAGAGCCCACCTTTGGTAGCTGTTAACCTGTCTGTCAGTGTAACACCTGCACCCAGACGGTTATCTTTTTCTATTCTACTCACGCCGTGGAATTAAGAACAGGCGCTCTTCCTTCTTTTCTTGTGTGGCTTTCCCGCCTTCTATCTGCCTTGCTCTTTTCTTTGCCTCCCTCCCGTCTCTTTCATTCCTTTTTTGGCACGCCATCGCAGTCGATAACAAATCATCATCATGGTTTCCGCATCCAAGGCAAAACGCATGGCCGCGAAGGCCGACAAGGTCGACAAGGAAGGAAAGCCGGTAAAGAAAACCGTCGCGTCCCGATCCAAGGCCGGTTCCAAGGCTGCTTCCAACAACCCGAGCGCTGCTGCCTCGGAAGCTGGCGATGACAGCGATGCCCCAGCAACCTCCTCTTCCAAGATGAACGAAGTGAAGCGTCTCGAAGAGCAGATGGACAAGCACGGTGTCTCTGATCGTGTCACAACCGGTGTGTTGACCTCCCTCGAGACGAGCCGCGATGTCAAGATTGGAAGTACCTCCCTCGTCTTCCACGGCCGTGTCCTGATCACAGATACGACCCTCGAGCTGTCGTACGCTCGCCGTTATGGCCTGCTTGGCGAGAACGGCTGTGGAAAGTCCACTCTGTTGAGGGCTATGGACAAGCGAGAGTTCCCTATTCCTCAGCATGTCGATATCTACCTTCTCAACGAGGGTGCTCCACCCAGTGACCTTGGTGCCCTTGAGTGGGTCATCAAGGAGGCTCAAAACGAGATGGACCGCCTTGACAGTGTTGCCGAGAAGATCCTAGAGGAGGATGGGCCTGAGAGTCCTGTCCTGATGGATATCTACGATGTAAGCCCCCCAAAACCATTCTATGCACACTACACCCATAATCGATCTTTCTACATCCATTTTGTTACACGTTGCCCTCCTATGCCCACCCTAGAACACTTTTCACGGAGACCGAAGCTAACATGTTTCTGCCGCAGCACATGGAAAAAATGGACCCATCCACATTCGAGACCCGTGCCTCTTTAATTCTTACTGGTCTGGGTTTCAACAAGAAGACAATCCACAAGAGGACCAGAGACATGTCGGGTGGTTGGCGAATGCGTGTCGCTCTGGCCAAGGCTCTGTTCGTACAGCCTTCTCTTCTCCTTCTAGACGATCCCACTGCCCATTTGGACTTGGAAGCATGTGTGTGGCTAGAGGAGTATCTGAAGAAGTGGGAGCGCACCCTTGTTCTCGTCTCGCATTCCATGGACTTCCTCAATGGTGTCTGTACCAACATGATTGACATGCGCGAGAAGCAGCTCATGTACTATGGTGGTAATTACGACTCGTACATCAAGACCCGAACCGAACAGGAAACCAACAAGATGAAGGCGTACAACAAGCAGCAAGAGGAAATTACTCACATCAAGAAATTCATCGCCAGCGCCGGTACATACGCAAATCTGGTTAAGCAAGCCAAGTCTCGACAGAAGATTTTGGACAAGATGGAGGCTGATGGTTTTATCCAACCCGTCACTCCGGATCGCGTCTTCACTTTCCGGTTTGCAGACGTTGAGAAGCTGCCTCCTCCAGTACTTTCGTTCGACAACGTCACATTTTCATACTCTGGAGACCCCAAGGACGACTTGTACCGCAACCTAGATCTTGGGTTCGACATGGATTCTCGTGCTGCGCTCGTCGGCCCTAATGGTGTGGGCAAGTCAACCCTCCTTCGCCTC
Organism: Zalerion maritima; assembly: GCA_022664585.2. NCBI lineage: Eukaryota > Fungi > Ascomycota > Sordariomycetes > Lulworthiales > Lulworthiaceae > Zalerion > Zalerion maritima. The sequence goes on along the minus strand of JAKWBI020000121.1, from coordinate 37,571 downwards.
ATGACTGGAAAGCTCAGCCCAACTGGAGGATCTGTTTCTCGCCACACCCACTTGAAGCTTGGACTCTACTCGCAGCACTCTGCCGAACAACTTGACCTTACCAAATCAGCTCTCGACTTTGTCCGTGAGAAGTATAGGGAGAAATCCCAGGACTACCAATACTGGCGGCAGCAACTCGGCAAGTACGGTCTAACAGGTGAAGCTCAAACGTCATTGATCGGCACTTTGTCGGATGGGCAGAAGAGTCGTATCGTCTTCGCTCTGCTGGCCATCGATGGCCCCAACATGCTTCTTCTTGACGAGCCCACAAATGGTCTCGATATTCCCACCATCGACAGTCTTGCAGACGCTATCAATGCATTCAGTGGGGGTGTGGTGGCAGTCAGTCACGACTTTAGGTATGTCTTCTTCTCTTTTGTATATTTCGATGCCACAATTAGACAGGGATTGGTTTTGCTAACAGGCCACAGGTTGCTGGACAAAATTGCGAAGCAGATCTTGGTGTGCGAAAACAAGACCATTAGGCAGTGGGACGGCACAATCGGAGAATACAAGAGCTACCTACGGAAGAAGATGATATCTGCCGGTGCCGTCTAAGGAGATCTCATTATAGAGGAACTAAAAGTTTTGCATCGAGGGTGCCATATAGGGGACGAGGCATGTCGGCCGAGGTGCAGCCAGGCAATGGCTGTTGAGTTGAGTCCACGGCCTCGAGAACCAGTGAGGCCATCATGGTCGCAGCCTATTAACAGGCTCGGTATGAAGACGACTTTTTCATGGGACGGTTCATAGAATGATTTCGGCATCTTTTTCCAGGTCTCTTCCGGTTCTCGGCATAGAGTCGAGGGACGGGGAAAATCTACCACACAATAGATTGGTAGCCACGGTTCGGGTTCAATTTCAAGTTGCTGGAGATTACACTTGTGGACAATTGGAAAGTTGCAGTGATGCTGTGCGTGTACTGTTTGATGCCTGTCTGGCAAGTGCTATGGATATCTGGGTATATGGGTACTAAATATACTACTGGGTAGGTTCTTTCATTTCAATCCTCCCCCGTCCCTCAACCTCCAACGCCACAGCTAGTGCTTGCTTTTCTTCCCCCCATCCTCTTAACCATCCATGTGTGCTGCTCTCAGTCTGACTACCTCTCCAGTAACCTAAAGCTTGATTTTGATCTTACCCGCCTCTTCTAGAAGTTCTCTATCGCTTAGGTTGTGCCAGTTCTAAAGCCTCTTCAAATCGTCCTACTCCAGCAAAGGCAACAACATGACAAGCGGCGACGACCACCGTAGTTCCATTTCCGTCCGCCTTGTCATAATCCAAGTTCCAACAAGCACAGTAGCGCTCATGAGACACACGACAACCGGCAGAATGATCCAAAACTATACCATATGGCACTAGGGTGTGGAGACAAGTGTCTGACCTGCGACGCTGGTTGTCGGCGTGGAAGTGGAAGTCGGCTACGTTGCGGGTGGTTCCCGCATAGCCGTTGGGGAGGCACCGAGTTTGAACTTGAAGCGACGGTCGGCGTCACCTGGGAATTAGAGAATCGGAGTGTTAGTAAAAGGGGGACAGAGCCAGGGTCTAATGAGACCAAGGGGTGGATACACTCACCAGAATTGCCCTGTTCGTTCGTGGTGTTGTTCTCGGTGGCGAAGGATACCAGTGCCTGTTCACCACGGGGCTCATATTGCATGCCAAAGTACATGACTTCCTGGACAGTGGGACCGAAAGTAAGGGTCGGAATGGATGCAACAGCACCGATTATACCGGCAATTTCCCATGAAATCCAGAAGTCGATTGCACGTCTGACGTATGAACGAGTGGCTGGGCTGATGAGAGGAACGGGCCAGGTTCATTTGAGTACAAGTCTTCCACCGGAGAAGTATAACTAGGCTAGTAGTATGTTGCTTGGGCATCTGCCCCATCTCCCCCTCGGGCTTCCTTCCCTCCCTTGCTATCTCTGCCATTCTATATTTTCATACTCCGAACCTTGCGAGCGTAAAAACTAGAGAATATTGGGGTTTCCCCCCCCGATTGTTTATCCTTGCGCCATCAGATAGACAGCAGGCGAAGCGAGAATGTCTCATACCACTTCCTAGACATGCAGCACGCCGTGCTCTACACACAATATCCGATACTATCTTTGCCAAGCTTGGCCCGTATATTTCCTAACACGTCGAGTTACTGTTGGTTACTTCCTTCTTACACATCCCGCTTCTAAAGTAGCTATTGTCGGTGCTGAATTTCCAGTGGCTAACTAATGTACGGCCGAGGTACTCATCATCTTTCGGGGGAAAGCATCGACACTCATACCCAACCTACTGTACCTCATTGCCTCTACTGTACTCTATCCTCCATCACTTTTTGCCCCTGCGTCCCTGGCAATCCATTGTACTATGCATTATATGCAGTCTAGAGCCTGTGAGACAGACATCCCTGTGTTTATGGCAATATCTCGAAGCCTTATAATTCCGGTTTCTTTCTGGGGCTTTCAGATGTTATATAATGTACCCCGGGGTAGGACTCTTCGGTTGGGACATTTGCTGCCGTCGACCCTACTCGGAATCCCCGTGGAAAAGGCCCTCATTTATTAATACTTTTCCCATCCATTTGAGGTTTACACCAATTAATAGTCTATAATCCCACCCTAATGCCTTTTTTTAGTGGGTCAAGTCTCAGAGCCACCGGATATTGGGTAGCACTGAGTGGAAAGTTAGCCGCAAAAATGGCTACCAAACAGGGAGCTAGCAATTCCAACTCCAACGACGACTCTTAGGATGAGGATTCCGCCTTGGAAGCCATCGGCCGCTAGATAGAGGTGGTCCAAAACACTCACCTAGTGATCCGCTTCTCCCTCGACATCCTTCCCCTCGCCGTCACCCTCGCCATTCCGTTAATCCTCTTTGCCACGGTATTATCCGACGTCAGCGCGGGTGGTGTCAGGCCCTTCGGCCTCTTTGTCTGGCTCATAACTATCTGGTTCGTCCTCTGGGTCTCCAAGATCATCGCCATGTGCGTCCCGCGCGTCGTCAAGATCCTTGTCACGCTCGTCCACCCCAAATAGCATCGCTGCGTCGACATCGTCGCCATCTAGGTGCCCGTCTCCCTCCTCATCTGGGCCATCATCGCGTCCCTCATCGTGGTGGAAAAGTTCGTTACTCGCCTCACATCCGTGACGCGCAAGCGTAAGTAGCTCGAGGGGCAGCACAAGGAGGGCAGCCGCCGCATCAAGAAGCTCACAACACTTTACAAGAGGGGCGCCGCGCTGAGAGAGCCTTTCGCGAGTGTGAGACCAGCTGCCAGGCTCTTGCCGTTAGGCTTTTCAAGTCCTTTATCGCCGTCGACGGCCAGGACGAGCTCACCATGGCGGACTTCAACCGGGTCTTCGCTGGCACCGATATGACCCTCTCCGAGGTTAATGGGCTCTTTCGCATGTTCGACCAGGATGGCAACCACGACATCGCGCTCGACGAGATGGTCAACGTAGTCGCCGCGACGGGTGGTAAGAAGCAGCATCTTGGCGTGAGCATGCATGCTGCGACTCCGCCGTCAAGATCCTCGATGGCCTCCTGCAGCTCTGAGTCGTTATCGGTATTGCCTTTGAGTATGCTGCATTCTTCAGCACAAGGTTCTCTACATACCTTGGTAGTCTCGGAACTTAAGTTGCTGCTCTGGCGTTCGCTATCCCTGGAACTGTCCAAGAGTCACTTGTTTCTTGCATCTTGTAAGCCACCCCCTATTCTACTCTACCTCCTGTGTAAAAAAACCCACCAATATTAACTTAGCTTCGATCCTCTCCGCAGCCTCTTCATCCAGCACGCCTCCGATGTCGGTGACCTCGTTGACATCAACAACGAGTGGATTCACAACATCTCGCGTAGCCCCGCGATGCGCGAGGTAATCGACATCGAGGTCGCGGCCGACACCTGCATCCAGGATACCAAGCCCTTGCAGGAAGATATCACAAAGAAACTCGCCAACGGTGAGAACAGGCGTGACTTCCACGAGCATGTGGATCTTGAGCTCACTTCTATCGGTGATCAGAGCAAGTTGATGCTGGGGCTATAGACTACGTATAAGGTATGTTGCCCTCCACTTTCCCCCTTTCATGCCTGCCTTTCAGAGTACACCAGACCAAGACCTACAGTAACTAACAGCTGGAACTTCCTTCTCATCAAACAGCCTAACTAGGGCAACGAAGGACTCCGCCAGCGCCGCCGCAACAAGCTCATGACTTCCCTGATATACTGCCTCCGTGCTGTGCCCATCTACGAGCCGGGTAGCGGCAGCGGTTCCTCTCTAGGCGACCAGTGTCGCCCGTAGTACTCCATCGCGATAAGCGAGGACGTGGCCGAGGAGGCGAGGCAGAAGTTCAGGGAAGGAAATCGGGAGAAGAGGCTAGTGCCCGCGAAGACGGACGAGAGTTCCCGAGCGCGGCGCACACCGACACCATAGGGCTCGCCACGGGGAAGGAGCGTGTGCACGGGGTCGATTCGCTCGAGGGTCACTGATCGTGATAGGAAGGGTTTGTAAGGTTTGAGGCGGCGGAAGTGTAGGAGATGGGTAAACAATGGGTTGGCAGGGGCTATGATAGAATGATTATGTATACCGCTATTAAAAGAGAGGATATGGTCATTAGGGACGGTGAGGGGGCCAATGAATTGAAAAGCAGAACGGCAATATAGATTCTTATACCAGTTCATATAACAAACAAGCTTCGCAACGAAAGTTGAATATCAAAATATGATCGAAAATTAACAACATTCCAATATGACCTATAACGAAGCAACAGTGACACTGGACACTGGACATCGTGACCGTCACGGGGGCTATAAGCTTTCAGTCAGATGATAGTCCCACCAATCCCACGCCACTCACTACTGCGGAGCTGCGCCAAAGTCCAGTGATTTCGTTGCTGACATTGCCATTTCCAGTCTCATTTCTCGTCACGGTGCTTCCTCTTGCTGCCGCTGCTTGCGAGAGTCCACGCGCCCGATGTGCGAAGGCATGATCATGCTTGCTGCCCTGCTCTGTTGACTGAGCAGATGTCGCGTTGTGTTTCAGTCAATCAAAGAAGATAGCCCATGATAATCCTCTTGCTACCCACTGTCTGGGCACTCCTGTCATTTCCTTTTGTTTGGATCCCGATGCAGTTGGTGGTGACTAATCGGTTCGAATCGATGAGTTGCAGTGCAACCAGAAGCTTACCTTTGCTTGAAGTCACGAGGCTCGCAAGGTTGATGAGATGCAAGCATGTGCGCACGTGCCTATTAGTGGCCGCCGCGTCCCCAAGGGGCAGATACCACCCAAACCTGAGGCGACAAATCACGGCACGGAGGTTTGCTGAACCTGGCGCACCAGTTGCTGGAAGAACCTCCGTAGTATATGTATATTTTTTCTCCCCTCTTCCTTCGTGGCTGTTAATGTGTTAGACTTGTTGATACACCAAGAGGTCCTGACCTGAGACCCCTTGGCCCTTCTCCTTTGGTCAATAGTCCGACGCAACTAGACGGGGCATCAAGGCAGCTACAGTGCAGATAATTAGAGGTGCTTTTCGAGACGCGAGCAATGCAGGGCAAGCTGAACAATTGAGTTAATATTTTTGTATGCTTCGGAGCAGCAACGCTTCCAGCTAGCTCGTCGGGCCTTCATCATCGAGGTAGATTCGCAGGATTTTATCGTGAAAGTGTAAATAGGAACGTTGACGTCAACACTCCAGCAATGCCCACCACGAGGAGCAGCAAGGGACCATTCCGGGGGTGGACATATCGGAGACGGAGGGGTGGGCCAGCGCAAGAACGGCCCCACTTTCGTTGCGGAAGATGGTGTCGAGCCAATTGTTGGCAACGCCCCTAGGTGGGTGCGGGTTGTCGGTTGGAGACAACAGCAAGCTGCACCACAGACCCGGAGGGAAAAAAGGGCAAGAGCAGCACAAGAGGAGCGATGCTGGCGTCGAAGGGGGCAGCGCTGGCACCATCGGCAACCATGAAAAGGGAATGGATGCAAACTGGGATATGAAGCTAGTAATAATTCCGGCAACACCCTCGAAAATAAACATCTCACCCAACCTCAATTCCTATTTTTCTTTCGTTCCTACTTCCGAGTCCTTGGGATTTTGAACATCATTCGTGAGGCTATCTCGAGATTTTCGGTGACATCGCAACTAGACGTAGCGAAGCAGACATAAACGCGGGATTCGTCCCGACAAGACGGCTGATAGTATTTTCATTCCAAGATTTAATCGAACCAAAGCGAGGGGCCAACCACACAAGGACCAAATGAAAGGATTAGTTGGATTGAGGGAGAGAAAAGCTCGAGCTCTAGCCTTCTGAAGTTGGCGCACGAGGAAGGAAGGAAGGCTCCACGGTACAAAACCTCCAAAAGCCCCGGCTCCTCATCATCGCTGCTGCCGCACCAGACAAGCCGACAACGCACGTCGCAGTGTCTGCGAGTCCGCACACAAAGCACCCAGCCCCTAAGCATCCATCCAACACACGCTTGTTCCAGCCCGCCTCGAAAAGCCTGGCCCACGACCACATCATCCATACACCCATCTCCCCGTCTTCCCTTCCATCTCCTCTCATCCTCCATTCCTTTCTCCCCCATCGCAATTATCACCACCACAATCCCATTTCCACCAGCCATTTTCACTATTTTATTATATCATCGCATTTAGCGCCCTGCCCCTTCGGTTCTGCGCCCGCGTATAGAATTTTATTTCCTTGCTTTTGCGAATGCCCTCACTCGCTCGCTCCGTACCCGACCGATTTTTCGAAGGTGTGACGGCGGGTGATGCAACAAAATCGTCGCGTAGCATCCCACTTTTCTCTCCCCTTTTCTTTTCGCCCCTTCTCACCGTCGACGGTCCCGGTCGCCTGCTTGCTTCCGCCCCAAATGCATCACTATCCGTATCGTCTGTAGTATAGAGTCAAGATGGAGTCAAACTACCGCTCGACCGTGCTGCACCGACCGCCCACGCGCGAAGAGGAAAGCGAACACCGCGGCCCTGGTCACCGCGACATCCTCAACCCGGCACCGTTGAGTCCCGTTGGTACCAGCCAACCACAGCCCCCACACCACTCCTTCAGCCTACGCTCTCCAACTCAACCCGAATATCATCAACCTCGATTCTCGTCGCCTACTTCTTCGTCTACGAACCAGCGACCCGCGCTGCACAACCCTTTTATGGCCGCGCCAACTGGAGCTCCGACAGTGCCGCCACCGTCTGTCGCTGCTCCACCACCCCATCCTCCTGTCACCTCAGTCGCGTCGGGTCCCATCTCTCCCCTTCATGCTCCTCCGTATTACTCGTCGCAGAGGGACGAATATCATCAGCAACAGCAGCACATGCCGAGGGAGAAGCCGGCTACGAGCAGCTTCTACGATCCCACGACCGACACTACCAAGGAGAGGCGTGTATCAGAGTCGGGATCTTGGCACAACTCGGCCGTAGTCACCACACCACAGGTAAGGATTTACATGCCAGTGCCGTTATGGCTTAGATGACAGTGCATCCTCATGGGTGGGATTGTTTTCCTTGCAGTCCACCCACATACATATACACGACTCCCAAGCTTGATTTTTGCTATAATGCTATTTTAATGTACCCACCCCTTGTTTCCGCTTCGTATTGTTTCTTCCGCTCAATTTCCTGGTGGAGTAGCCCATTGTGTGTAGACAGGGGATGAAAACATGGCATTGATGATGCTGCATTCTGGTATTGTATTCGTGGTGCGTAGAGTATTCATTTTGCGTGGCGTTACGTGCGGTGCGCACCCTGACTACGGCGACAGCACCGTGGCATTTTTGTCGTGATAGCTGCACCTTCACCATTTATCATATCGTGCAAGGACCGATACAAAAAAAAGGGGTAAAGAGCTGGTGAGGTGGCCTTGGGTTTGGCATTGTCAAAGCTTTTTTTTTATTGTGAATGACAGGTGCAGGCAAAGATCACCTGGGTGAGGAGGGAAAAATGCCTTTTCCTTTTGCGTTGGCCAATTTTTCTCGGTTTTCGTGTCCAGTGCCGACCACCACTCCACAGAAATGAACATCAAACCCAAAATCTGCCCACGCCTCCCTGGATGAAGTGTCTGGCTGAGACTGACCATCCAATCTTCCATCCATCCAGAAACAGACATCACACGAACCATACGGAAGCTACTCGCAACATCAGCCTCAGCAACACCAAAGCCAAGGCAGTCCGGTAGAACCGCCGTCGAGTGTATACTACAACAATAGCCACAACGGGGGAGGAGGAGCATACACGTCTCCATCGTCATCCAACGCGAAGTACGCAGCAGGCCCGCGATCGCCAGCTGCTGCTCATCACTCACATCCCGTCCCACCCCAAGGCTCTGTCAGCCCACCTGTCACCACCAGGGCTCCGCAAATATCGTCACCCGGAATCAGAGACTTGTCCATGCCAGGCACTGCTGCGTCTGCATCAACTGCCAACCCAACCACGACATCATCGTCATCCAACAAGCCCAACTCGATTGATTCCATCATCACCAAGTCAGAGCTGGGAACTGCCTCATCGCAGCAGCAAACACAACAGCAAACCCTACAGACCCCAGAAGCTGCCTCAACTGTAAGTCATCATCATCATTTCGAGTTGCCCATGTAGGATGGTGGTGCAAGCTATTGGGATTTCGCGGATCATGACCCACCATCAGCCGCAGTAGCAACACCACCACCACCCATCAGCTTCTTTTGAACCAGCCTGAGCAACAGTTTTGGGCCCCTCAGCGACGTTAGATAACCCAGCACTGCAATGTCCCAAAAAAATCAACATCGCCTCCCGCAACCTCTGCCCACTGCAACCTTTCCTCCTTACCACCTTCCTTCCACCTTGCCCTGTTTCGTATTGTCTCCCATTGTCGCGTTCTTTCATTTTATCAGTCACCACCAGGTCACGGGCCCATCTACTTTCTATCTATTGCCCAACCTTGGCCCCCTCAAGTAGAATCACTTGCTAACGTCAATCATCTTTGTCCTGCAGACACCAAGCCGTGCTGCTCAGCTGATGTCTTTGAACAATATTTTATCATCAGGCACCGAAACCGTTTCCTCATCAAAACCCAAGACACTCTCATTAGCATCCCCGAAGTCGCCCAAGCCTGCACCAGTTGCAGCACCTGCGGCCATGCCAGCAGAAAAGAAGGAAAGGGCTCCTAGGAAGTCCAAGACACACACTGCCAAGGATCCTGACGCACCAACGCGAGGCTCTCGCAAGTCGGCTGCTGCGGCCGAGACACCTTCAGTTCAACCTCGCATTCCCGCAAAGAGACAGGCAAATGGCCAACCAAAACCTAAGACGTTGTCGGCAGACAAGGAAAAGCGCATCCAGGCACTCATGAGCCAAATGGATGTAGAAAACCCAGACACCAGCTTTTCCGACCTCGAGTCGGACCTTGGAGACTGGCATACTCGCTGCTCCAAGCGTCGCCGGCTAATGAACGATGAAGACAGCAGCCAGCGCATTACCCGCCGCTCTGATTTCTCCAATGTCGCCTCCCACAGGTTGTCCGGCCATCAAGAGGTTGGCAAGCGCCGTTACGATGAGGTGTTCTATAATGACGCTATGCACCAAGTCCGCGAAGCCGAAATCTTGGCTGAGAAGGAGCGCAAGAAAGACATGCAGAGGAAGCGGAGGCGCGAAAAATCCATGGCAGTCACCATCGAGCAGAAGGAGGCTGCCTTGGAAAAGGCCCGTGCAGCAGAAGACGAGACTGAGCGCCAGAAGCATCTTCGCGAGGCTGAGCGCGCCAACAAGAAGGCTCAGCAGACCAAGCTCATCCTTCAGAAGGGTATCAAGGGACCTGCTCGCAACATTGCCAATGTGGAACTCAATCTTGAAGGCGGCACCATGTCGACCTTTTCTGCCAATGATGGAGATGCTCCGAAGAAGGGCAAGAGTGGCCGGGGAGCACGTCCGAAGAAGTCTAAGGAACAGAAACAGGCCGAGAAGGACTCAGCCGAAGCTGCTCAGGCTGCTCTGGACGCCGGGCTGGAGCTCCCACCCAAAGATGATACGCCCAAGATCAAGCTCAAGACTACCAAGTCCAAGGACAAGGCGAAGGACAAAGCCAGGGACAAGGATGCTGACCAAGATGGCCACAATGATGAAGGAGCCGAGGCTAAACACGATGAGAAGGACAAGGAGCATGAGGTCGTCAAGGAGAAGGAGCCCAAGAAGAAGAAGGCTCCCGAGGAACCTCCCCCGCCGCCGGAAAAGTTTGCCTCCAAGGGATATCACCAGATATACGACCAGATTTGGCGCGACATGTCTCGTAAGGATGTTACCAAGGTATTCAGGCTCGCCGGCGATTCATACACAACAAGGGGATCGAATCTCAAGAAGACAGCCATTCTCGCTTCAAAAGAGGCCAAGAGGTGGCAATTGCGTACAAACAAGGGCCAGAAGGACATGCAGGCTCGAGCCAAGCGTGTCATGCGTGACATGATGAGCTTTTGGAAGCGAAATGAGCGGGAGGAACGTGATCTTCGCAAGGCCGCCGAACGACAGGAGCTTGAGAATGCTCGCCAGGAGGAAGCCAAGCGCGAGGCTGCTCGTCAGAAGAGAAAGCTTAACTTTCTTATCTCTCAGACCGAGCTGTACTCCCATTTCATTGGAAAGAAGATCAAGACCACCGAAGTCGAACGCAGTACCGATCATCCCGACGAAGCAAAGGATGACAAGCAGCCAAATGAGCAGCCAGATCTAGACGTTCAAGAGCTTGCTGGTCCAGTGGGTGACAAGGTGACCAACTTTGAGAGTCTCGATTTCGAATCGGACGACGAGGATGCCCTCAAGGCGGCTGCTATGGCCAATGCTCAGAATGCCATCGCAGAGGCGCAGCAGAAGGCCAGAGACTTCAACAAGGAGGCTGATCTGGATGAGGATGGCGAAATGAACTTCCAGAATCCAACCGGTCTGGGCGATGTCGAAATCGAGCAGCCGAAACTCCTCAATTGCCAGCTCAAAGAGTACCAGGTCAAGGGTCTCAACTGGTTAGCCAACTTGTACGAGCAGGGAATCAACGGAATTCTTGCCGACGAAATGGGTCTCGGAAAGACGGTCCAGTCCATCTCCGTCATGGCATATCTCGCCGAGAAGTACGACGTTTGGGGTCCATTCTTGGTGGTTTCTCCTGCATCCACTCTTCACAACTGGCAGCAAGAAATTGCGAGGTTCGTTCCCGAGTTCAAGGTACTGCCGTACTGGGGTACCGTCAGCGACCGCAAAGTCCTTCGAAAGTTTTGGGACAGGAAGCATTCGACCTACAAGAAAGACGCGCCGTTCCACGTTATGGTTACTTCCTACCAGATGGTAGTTTCGGACGTGTCCTACTTCCAGAAGATGCGCTGGCAGTACATGATTCTGGATGAGGCCCAGGCCATCAAGAGTTCAGAGAGTTCTCGTTGGAAGTGCCTTCTTGGATTCCACTGCCGTAACCGTCTCCTGCTGACGGGAACGCCGATTCAAAACAACATGCAGGAGCTTTGGGCTCTCCTTCATTTCATCATGCCGTCGCTTTTCGACTCTCATGATGAGTTTAGCGAATGGTTCTCGAAGGATATCGAGTCGCATGCTCAAAGCAACACAAAGCTCAACGAAGACCAACTGAAGCGCCTCCACATGATTCTGAAGCCGTTCATGCTTCGCCGCGTCAAGAAGCATGTCCAAAAGGAACTGGGAGACAAGATCGAGAAGGACGTCTTCTGCGAGCTCACCTACCGCCAACGTGCCTACTACGCAAACTTGCGCAACCAAATCAGCATCATGGATTTGATCGAAAAGGCAACAATCGGCGACGACAACGACTCGAGTACCCTGATGAACCTCGTGATGCAGTTCAGGAAAGTGTGTAACCACCCCGATCTTTTTGAACGGTCAGAAACGACGTCTCCGCTCTCCTTCAGCTACTATGCTGTTACAGGATCCTTCATCAGGGAGGGAAACAAAGTCACGGTCGGTTATTCGACTCGCAACATGATCGACTACGAGCTGCCCCGGCAGCTTTGGTGCGAGGGAGGACGGATCCACAAGGCCGGCAAGGATAACGACAAGGCGGGGCATCGCAACAAGCTTCTGGATAACACGTTCAACATCTGGTCTCCCAAGAACGTTCTTGACAGCACCTCCAGAAATGATACCTTCTCCTTCCTGCGATTCGCAGACACAAATCCGGGCGAAGCACACCAAGCAGGAACAGGCGACATTTTCGCCCGTGCAGCCAACTACATGCAGAAGCCTCGCCAGACAGAAAGGCTTCGGACCATGTCTGCATGCTTCGAGGGAGGTTTTACCCCAGCACACGCCCTTTTCATGATAAAGGCTCAGAGAGACGTGAACGCCAAGGCAGAGGTGGCCTCGGACAGTCCGCTCTCGGGACTTCTCAACATCTCGCGAGAGTCGTGGCGCGACAAGGGCTTCTCGAGACTCGAGGCAGCAGCCCGGCCGAGTGCTACTGCCCCTCCCATCGAAGTGGTCAGCGACAGCCCTGCCGCGGTCGTTGAGCGCCAGCAAGTCTTGTTCAACGTCCGCATTCGACGTGCACTGTATGGCCCCAACCCGGTCGAGCAGATGGCGCTTGTCACGCAAAAGATACCGCTCGAGTTGCAGCCGCCTCCCGAGATGTTGCCTGCTCCGGACAACGAGAAGAACAAGTATACCACCATCACTGTCCCATCAATGCGACGCTTTGTTACCGACTCTGGTAAGCTCGCCAAGCTCGACGAACTACTCTTCATGCTCAAGGAGGGTGGCCATCGCGTGCTTCTTTATTTCCAGATGACTCGCATGATAGATCTCATGGAGGAGTACCTCACGTACAGAAACTGGAAATACTGTAGACTTGACGGTAGTACCAAACTAGAGGACCGCCGCGACACGGTGCATGATTTCCAAACCCGTCCCGAGATTTTCATCTTCCTTCTCTCTACGCGTGCTGGTGGTCTCGGTATCAATCTCACTTCGGCCGATACCGTGATCTTCTACGACTCGGACTGGAATCCCACCATCGACTCGCAAGCCATGGACCGTGCTCACCGTCTCGGCCAGACCAAGCAGGTCACGGTGTACCGCCTTATTACGCGTGGCACTATCGAGGAACGTATCCGCAAGAGGGCGCTGCAGAAGGAGGAGGTCCAGCGTGTGGTCATCTCGGGTGGTGGTGCCGCCGCCAGTGGTGTTGACTTCAGCGGACGTCGCGCTCCGGAGAACCGCAACCGCGATATTGCTATGTGGCTTGCCGATGATGAGCAGGCCGAGATGATTGAGAAGCGAGAGAAGGAGCTTCTAGAGAGCGCCGAGCTTGAAAAGGGCAAGAAGAAGCCTGGCAAGCGCAAGCGGGCTCCGGCTGCCAACAACGAAGGTGGCGTCAGCCTTGATGACATGTACCACGAAGGTAAGCCTTCTGCCAATTCAATACCTTGTATTAAGCCGACTAGTGAACTGCTGCTAACTAATTGTCTAGGCGAGGGACGTTTTGACGATGAAAAACAATCCGGCACGGCAACGCCGGTGGTTGAAGCAACAGCGGATGGGCCTAAGCCCAAGCGTGCCCGCAAAGGAAGCAGCAAGAAGGCCAAGAGCATTAAGCAGCGGCTAGCCATTGCCGATGGTGATGTTCATGCATAGACCTGTGTCCTTTTGTTTTTCTATAGAGGTTTGACGTCGGCAGGGTTGGTTGACTTGGTTTGCGTCTGGAGAACTGTATATCCCCAGAATTGAACTGGGTGCATAGTTGCTTTCTAGCGATGGCGAATTTCTAATGCCGTGTTTGCTGGCCTTTCTCGTTGAGAAATCCAGGCTCTGTACCAGTAGTATTACCATACACCCGAGATAAAAAAGAACCGGATGAGGGGATTAAGAGGGCCGGTACGCACAGGATGGGCGCAAAGAACGGGCTTCTTTTTTTTTCAGTCGCTTGGGACGACAGGCAGCATTGTTTCTCTTTTGTCCATGGAGTCTTCGGCTCTGCTACATCTTTGTGTTTTCGGCTTCCTCGCTATAGTGCCGCTGGATTTTTTCATGTGCACTGCCGTCTCAATGATTTGAAACATGCAGCACCAATAATAATAAATGGTGTCGACGATCTTGTTTTATTTTTAAGTTTTATTTTTCTTCTTCCCTTCCAATACGGCGGAGATTTATCGGGTGACTCTTTCGTGCTTCTTATGCCGTTTGCCACTACCTTCATGTATACCTATGCACTTCACCCACCACCTAGTCACATTTTATGTGAAGACTGTTATGATTGTGTGCAAGGCGTTAGAAGGGTTTGTGACCTTCCATAGGGCTAGGGAAATGGGGAAATGAGGAAATAAGGATATTCCTGCGTATGCCATTACAAATGGAGGTTAGAAAGCACCCGAGTTTTTGTCCAATAATGCACCGGGAGTAACTAGCGGGTGTCCGTGGACACTGACCATTAAAACCACTATAATAGAATATTTAAATGTGTTAACTAGCGAAATGGGACGGCGTACAAACCCGTAACCATAACTATTACTATAGCTTTAATCGTTAACGTATATAATCGGGAATGAGCTGATTAATCTCTAGCGCAACTCAAGGAGAATGAGTGTATTGCTGCTTCCAAATTACAACTGGCAAGTTTAGTGATATGTACACCGAGGTAGATCGTCCTTTCTTTTTTTTTTTTCGTGTTTTACCTCTTATTTATTATTCCTGTAGTTGTTAGGAGACTGTGCAGGTAGGTAGGGCTCTTGCAGAACTTTTAGGGATAGGAGCATGACACGGGGATTTTCAACGAGGCTGGTACACAGTGCGTTTGTTTGTTTGTTTGTTTGTTTGTTTGTTTGTTTGTTTTGTTGGATGTTATTGTCTGACTGCTTGAGACCTGGCTTCTATCCTAGGGACTTGTGTATGCAATATCCCCCCCCCCCCCCTTCCGCCCTCTTTTCTCCACTAGGAAGAGGATTTGATGTTTCAGGGCCGCAATTTGTTGCTCGCCGCTCATGTTCTTCTAGGCGACTCGATTAACTAGTGTGGAGGCATCTGTAAAATCTCCACTTTACCGGCCTTTCTCGTGGTCGGAGTTGGGCCATGATCCGTGGATAGAACGGTGTTGTCATGGGGGTGGGAGGAGGGCAGGGCTGCTCGCGGGTGGAAGGCTTTATTTTTTTTAATGTGGATTCTAGAGGGCACCGGGGATTTTGGGGGTCCTTGCGTAGAGGGATTGATTGTGTGACGGAGGAAAGCACGGGGGAATGGGAGGGGGGACTTTTCAAAACTTTCGCGTTAAGAATAAATACAGGATAGGGAGAGCATGGCCGCGATGAACCAAGGTGGAATATTATGGGAGTCGTATATTTCGGCATAGGTAAATATAGTAAGAGCATGGTATACGAAACGGACCCTGAGATCGACCATCGGAGTGTACAAGGCCCACTTGTGACTTCCAGGTCAACTAGACCCCCCATTGATCCCGAGACGGTGGGCAGCAGCCAGCCTGGCTACGCGAAAAGGATATTTGGTCAGCCCTGATGAGTTCCAGAGCCAGACAGTGTGGAGATGCAGGGTGTACTTAACATTGAAGCTCGTCAGAGATCGAAAAGCCGGAGCTCAGAAGACATCAAAGGGTGTATGGCGTTCGATAGAAAAAGGGAGAACATAATCTAGAAGGTATTCATTCCCGCGACAACAGAGCTATCGCTTTCCTCTCCCTGGACTACAGGACTGCCAATCAGGCCGCCACCCATAAGGTTAGGATGGTCTAATCCGCCTTCAAAGCAAGTTGCCCTATAGGCGGTCCCTTGTTCACCCAACCATGGATGGCAAACTGGTTTACAAGATCACACTGATGCCTCGCAATCAGCTCCTTCAGCACATTCCTCTCCATGACCACCTTGCCCTTCTCAAGAAGATCCTTGACATCAATCTCGTCGATCGTGGCTACCTCCCCATGCTCACCAGCAAAACCCAATCCCCTCCAGAGCAAGTCCCTCCGATTCTTCGCCACAAACAGCGTCCTACCCGCTGCCTTCCCCAGCGCTTGCGCATTCAGGACTTCAGCAACATACCTCTTATAAAAACTCTCCTCCAGCTCCGGCCTCATCGTCCCCGCCTTGCATAGATCGACGAAATCCTGCCTCACGGGCAGCTCCAGACCGTTCTCCTCCACCACGATCAGCTCGCCCCGCCTGTAGCGGTACGACAGCGCGATCCTCCACGCCTGGTCGTAGACTTTTCTGGTGAGTTGCGTGGTGAAATCTCTGTTCTTTCTCGGGCCGTGGGCTTTCCCGCCGCCCTTCCGGATGGGCGACTGCTTCCATCCCGCGCGCGCCATGCCCGTACCCTTTTGTCGGTACAGCTTCCTGTGGGATCCGGCCACCTCCCAGGCGTTCTTCACGTGCGCCGTTCCCTGGCGGGTGTTGTCCCCCTCGTAGACGATGGCGAGGTGCAGGAGGTCCTTTCGCATGGGCACGTGCAGGTGCTGGACTGACCAGTATTCGAGGGATTTGGGCTCGAGGGACGGGAAGGAGTGGATTGTTAGGGGAACTTTGGCGTCTATATATATATTACTTGATATTAGTACGAGTCTCAAAGGCGTGGGATGCTTCCTCGTCGGGGAGGAATATATATGTGCAAAGTCGGTCGTACCTGGTCGCCAGAGAGGTATTCGTTCTTCTGAATATGGAATGTGTGAGTTCCCCGGACGTGGGGCTTCTGTCGCCATGGTCTTCGCTGCGCAAGGGTTTGGAAATTTTCCCTATAGTATTGCCTGTCAGTCCTCGTTTCTTCCGAGGCGTATGGGGAGCATGTCTTGTCGCATACTAATATTGTTGGTCGAGTACTACCGGAGGCCAGGCTCAAGGCCTTCATAGCCTCGGCGAGGCTCCTGGGTGTCTTTCCTGCCATGGCTACTCGGTCGGGAAGCAGTTAATAGCTTGATCTCGGGAATCGTCCCTGCTCGGCGACAGAAAATTCGATGTCACAAAGGTTGAAGATCCATTAACTCGGGAGCTGCATGGTCTGTGCACTCACATAGCGAGTCCCCCACATTCGGTAAAATTTGGTCCCGCTTCCGGGGGTGCGGAATTGGCCAGTCGCAGGAGCTCAATCAAGTTTTTTTAACCCGAGCTCCCAATCCTAGGGTCCGGAAACCTCACGAGAACTCGACAAGAATCTCGACCATCTCCCATTATGACGTGCTACCGTCTGGTAGGAGGACAAATGGCCTACTGCCTACGGCGGGGGTTACTCCCGGCACCTCGAGCAGTTCCAATGCCTATCCGAATGCTCTCGACGACCCTGCCGAAGGCGGAAGAGTCGACGAAGACTCCTCCGCCTCCTCCGCCTCCTCCGCCGAAGACTCCTGATATCCCTGCTACGCCGGCAGTGAGCAAAGACGCAAAGCCCGCATCGGCGAAGAAGGATGGCACTGGCTCTGATACTCCCAAGTCCGTAGACGAGGCAGCTTCCAAGCCTTCGGCGACGACCACACCTCGAAGAACAGCCCGCCGAGTCCGGAAACCGAAGCGCGGCAGCAACAACTGGGGTCCATGGGGCCACCGGTTCAAGTTCATGCGTAGAGGACCTCGCACTCCGGGGTTCAAAGAGCGGAAGCTGGATCCTCAGACCACAACGCTATGGTGGGCGGAGAGGAGACTCATGCAGAAGGGCGTGTACCCCGTGGGTTCCCGACGTAGGCGTGTGGCCATACGGACGTCGCCAAACCTGCCGTTTGAACACATGCCGTACCAGTGCTTCCAGGAAGCGTTGAACATCTTGAGGGATGACAGGGCGGAGAAAGTGGCGAAGCTTCAGAGGATAGAGAAGAAGCTAGAGGCACTGATAGCAAGGGATTCGGCCGAGATGCAGAAGAACAAGGCCAGGAGGATAAGAGAGACGAAGCAGTATATGGATGAGCTGGTGATTGAGGTAGATATCAACGATCCATTGGTTAAGAGGAACTCCGAGGATGGTCTTGGTAAGTTCCTTTATCCCTTTCCCCCTTTTCATTGGGTATACACACTTTGTTACCATCCTGGGCGAATATGATGATCAACTGTAATACGTTTCCTATTACCTGACGACGCAATCAAAACGATTGCATGAAGCCACAGTTACTCAGCTCACTCTGAAAATATCGCCACATCCATATTTCCTTCGCACATCCCTTCCTCTGGCAAGGCACAGGAGCTAATCTCTTTAACCCCCAAGGCGACATGAACAAGCCCGTGTACCAAAAGCTCGCCCGCGAGCGCTGGGAAGAATACCGGAAGCTTATCCTCGATCAGCGAATAGAACAATTCAATATTGTACCAGACGCCCTGCCCAAGCTCGACATTACGGCGGACTGCGAGCTGCGATTCAAGTCGGAGAAGATCCCACCGGGCCAGACCCTCAAGGCGGCAATGACGGAGGGACCACCGACCCTAAAAGTCCAGCTCTATGAACCAGGGGAGAAATTAGTGACCGTAGTGGTGATCGACTCGGACGTCCCAGACCAAGACATCGATTCATTTACTTCTAGATGTCACTTCATAGCCACAAACATCCCTCTATCCCCAACAAACCCTCACATCATCCTCCCCGCGATAGCACAGAAGAGCATCAAGGACTCAAAAGCAGCAACAGCATCATCTTCACCAGGACCAACCTCATCCTCGTCCTTATCACCATCAAGCCCCTCCCCCTCGGTTCCAGTCCCCTGGCTTCCCCCCTTCTCCCAACGCGGCTCTCCCTACCACCGCCTGGGGATCTACATCCTATCCCAAGAAACCCCACCACCTAAACCGTCCCCAAAAGCCAAATCCCCGAAATCCTTCCCCTCCATCCCCCGTGTTCTCGATTCCGAAAAACTCTCCAACATCTCTTGCTTGTACTCCCCCGCAGCCGGCGGCCAGCGCGAAGGCTTCTCCCTGAAATCCTTCCGCGACAAGTTTTACCTCAAGCCGTTCGCCTTTACAATGTTCCGAGCTGTGTGGGACGACACCACCAAGGAAGTCATGGAGCGCCACGGTATCCCGGGAGCGGACATGCAGTGGAAACGCCTCAGGAACCCGAGGATCAAACCCCTGCGTAAGAGGAAGGGCTGGGAAGCCAAGAGGCAAGGGCCCAAGTACAGGCATCTTTGGAAGTACACCAAGAGGATCAGGGGGTGGAACGACAAGAAATGGAGGGGCGACAAGAGGGACAAGAAGTGGAGGGTGTGATTGCGATGATGTCGAGGATTGTGTTGATAATAACGATCATGCCAATGCAGTCGTCGTCTTGCGTATGCTACCAGTCTATGGCCTTCCTCTGTGCGCCTCTGTGGTAGCAGGGAAGCTATTCAAGATGACAAACAGAGCAAAAACAAAAAGGAATGAATATATAAAGGAAGCCTGGCGTCGGGCTCGCCACTCGCCGCCTCGTCCATACCATGCGTAGCAGAATCGTCACCAAGGTGCTTTGAACACTGGTGATGTATTATGTATATGCCTCGGGCCATATACTCCTCTTGATCTACGTGTCATAGTAGTACATACGACGACGGCAAGTCTCGAACAACAAATAGCAACATGTTTGTATTTACCATCCATCCTGCCGCCCTATTGACTGTACTATTACCCTGCCGCGAAAGAAAGGAGCAAAACATGATCAGATACAAATAAACCCACTCCTCGTTCCAACTAATACTTCATCGTTTAAACACCAAAAAGTCTAAGACACAATGCTAAATAGTAGGCCACTGAAATAATAATGTCCCACTCTCGTCTCTCATCACCCTTCACGAATTGCTTCGAGTCCAGTTAACGGCTATTACCCCAAACGTAAAGAGCGGAGGACCTGAATGTTCAGCATAGTCAAGAGGAAAAACAAAATCATACAGCGTTTCCAGCCCGCATAACCTCCTCAACAGGCATTAAATCCTCGTCGCTCCGCAGCCACTGCCCCAGCGCACTCCCCGAAAACCCACGGCTGATCACTACCGTCTCTGAGCTCTGCTCGCTGTCCGTAAATCCGCCCCATTCACCACTCTCTGAGCGACTGTTGCTATTCTCGATAACCGTTTGGTTCGTGTACCCACTCTGCATCCTCATGTTCGTGTCCAGCTCTCTCAAGACACCCCTGATGCGGCCCATATACAAGGACTCGTGGTTATAGTTGCGACCGCCTTCCCCGACAGCGGCAGCGGCAGCAGCAGAATTGGCATCACTGACCGCGCGTGAGCCTCCGTTCGAGTCACTTATGACAACAGCCGGGTGCTCCTTTTCCCTATCAAGTCCCCCCCCCGCTTGCCTTTTAGCATCATCATCACCGCCATCCACTTCATCCACCGACGACGACATTGCGCTGCTCGCATCTCTCAGCCTATTGAAAAACCTCTGATATGAAGAAATTTGCATCTCCAGTGCCTCCGCCCTTGCCTTCTAAGCACTGGCCGATTCCTCCGCGTCTCTCAGCCTCGTAGCCACCTGCCTCATATCGCCACCGTGCATGGTTTCGGCCTGCCGTCGCAGACGCAATACTTCATCGGCCTTTGTATCAAGCTCGCGCTGGAGCATCCGAACCTGCGCGTGGAGAGCCGCATTGCTACACGGTGATCCTGGAGGCAGCTCGTGGGTGCCAGGAGGCATCTTGTCGGCATGCGGCATTGATAACGGCCTGGGCCGGCGAACCTGTCTCGCAATTGGCGGGTCGGTATGGCAACATTGAACGATGCTCCCAATGTTTGCTATCTTCGATTCGCCCGGAACCATGCAGACGGATGGCAATATGTGACTTCTCATAGACGTGGGCTGTGTCCCCAGCGTGTCAGGAGTCGTATGGTTCACCGTGGAGCTATCCAGATCGCCCTAGGATCTGACTCCACGCAGCGGGCTGCCGTTTTCCTCTGCCTGATTCTTCGATACGTCTTCAAACATGGCTGCCAGCTTTTTGACTGATCCTGGACCTCGAGTTAAACCAGTGATTTTTCTGGGAGCTGGTCCTTTGCCCCTAGCAGCTGACATGATTGTAGACATCTCCTGGCTTGAGCCTCCACTGTTTAGTGGCACTGTAGACATGCTATCTGCTGGCTGCTTGCTACTCCTGGTTTCATATTTGTCCTGTAGTCCGTCGTTTTCGA
Organism: Zalerion maritima; assembly: GCA_022664585.2. NCBI lineage: Eukaryota > Fungi > Ascomycota > Sordariomycetes > Lulworthiales > Lulworthiaceae > Zalerion > Zalerion maritima. The sequence goes on along the minus strand of JAKWBI020000121.1, from coordinate 16,479 downwards.
AGTCATCGCTCCTTTCTAAATCCGGATGGATGTCCGCAAGTGTGTGGCGCTTCTCTCTCATTGTCTGAGAGCCTGGAGATGGCAGCAGGGTTTCTCCATCCTGAGTACACTTGGACGGAGTATCTCGGAGAGCTGGGTGTGTTGATCTCTCTTGAACCGATCCGAGTGACACGGTACTCCATCGGCTATGCTTTCCGAGTTTGAAGGGCCTCGGGATCTTTGAGCTCACTACAGATTTGCCTTCACCCGGCTCCTCTGCTGTGGGAGATAACGTGGAAAATGATGTCTTGATGCCGAGCTTCTGGACCGATGACGGTCGTCTAGAAACACTACGCGAGCCTGACGGTGTGATGCGAGAGTACCGGCCATGTGGTGGTGTTGGACTTGGGTGAATAGGAGATGCCCGGGCGTCAGTCAACCTTATGGCCGTCGGCTGAATCTCCCAGCTTGGACGTTTGTGAAATTCAAAGTCCATGGAAGCAGACGGCCTGATGACCTTAGTGGGAGTAGCCCAACGTCGCTCCCGTTCTGCGTCGGGCTTTAGAATCTTGAGGCATTTCATGTGCTTTACTGCTTCTCTCCAATTGCTGATTAGCATTTCCGCAATGTTATTGGCAACATGTATCTTGTCGATGGTGTGCCCCGAGTGATGACGGTCTTGCCGGATTTTCCTCATCCTCTCCTTGCGCGAGCGTGGTGGAGTGGCTGGATAGAGAACCAAGCCAGCCGACGGGTCTGCGAGCTTCATGGTGTGCGTGCTGATGAGATCGCCAATGAGAAGTGGCCCGAAAACGATTCCCAACGCCTCGTAGCCCATGACTTCGTTCTGGTGTTTTGGGCTGGGCTGTTGACCCCTTTCTTCTAGAGGGGGCCCAGCTGCCTTGCCCAGCAAAGCAAGCAATCCAAACACTGCGCAAACTAGCTCCCTTTGAAACTGAGACTCGACAGCACCGATGGCCAGAGCAATTAGCCTCGCTCTGATTTTGCATTGCGTGCTCTGACTTGAGTGGGGAGTGTCGTGAAGCTGACTGTGAATGGCTATGAGGGCATCGAATAGAGCCAGAGACCCCAGTATTCCCCCAGGAAGACCCGAAAGAATTCTCTTGAACAGCGACGCCACGTCGTGAACCTCATAGTTGATATGTATCGGCAAGTTTGGTTGTCGTGTCGTTTCTGCTACCTCGGATCTATCTTCGAAAGCATAGTAGTCGTAAAGCAAGTTGACATTCTTCAAGGACCCAGCGATGCGAAACAAACCACGATCGGCGGCTAAAATCCACACATCGACACGTTACATTAGCTAAGACTAAAAGACATACTACTACGGCAAGTGATGGGATGATGCTTACCATGGGCCACCAAGTACTGTGCCGGGGCCCGAAGACAGGTAGGTAAAGAAAGTTCTCCTGGGGCGTATTCCTCGGGCAGATACAGCATGCTTCTTCCGCAGAGGCGCACTAAGCCATCCAAGTGATGGCCCTTGAGAGTGTCTCTTTTCGAGACTTTGAGTTGCAAAGTGAGATCACTGAGGCTCCTTTTCTCGTGATGCGTGGCTTTGTATTCCTGCGAGCTCGGCTTTCGGTTGGGCCAGCTCTGACCGAAGAGAGTGCGGGGAAACCAGCTTCTCCTAATGGTGCCCGTCTCCTTAGGTGGACTCTGCTGGGATTGCGTCGTTTGCAGCGTGCGTATGCCGTGCTTTCTCGCAAGTCTGTTGTACTCTTTCACGAGCGAGTCTCGATCCTCGACAACATCCGAGTCGGCAGGTGTCTTTTCCTCCTCCTGTGTGTTGGGGTCACCAATTCTTATGGCCCTGGTGTCAAGGTCGTTGGCCCGGCCAAGGGACGAGCAGAGATGATCGCGGATGTTTGCGAGAGAGGCACGGGACAGCGGCCGTCTCTTGTATGGGATGAGGGTAAGCGGGGAAGATGAAGCAGGATGGCTCCTCGTCCCCAATGGATCAAGATTGGCGGGCCTCATCATGACGATAATATCTAAATGCCGAAGGATTAGGAAGAATTGAAGCGAAATACTAGGAAACAGAGTAGCATGTCAACCATACTAAGGTAGTTACTAAGGTAGGTAGGTGGAGATTCGGTAATAACAGCATCGAACACGGTGGTTGCCATTCATTGTCGCAAGTTTCCATGTGTACTCTAGTAGCTTTGAGAGAGACATCCGTCCAGGGGCCCTTTTCGGAGTGTCAACACCAAGGACGCACTTGCTGCATAGAGGGGGTTTCCGTCTCAAGGGGTGGGTGCAGCAATAATGGCCAAAAGTCATATGTATTTAGCTTTATTGGGCCGTGGAGCCTTCCCCTAGAATTGCCGTCTCGTCTTTCAGGCTGGCAGTCGCAGAGACGGTCGAGGCCAGAGGTTGTACCGCACCGCCCTCTTCGCCCACGCCCAAATTCAAGGTCTCTCCGCGCCCCCACGGGGAATCAATAGGGGAGAAACGGCAGTTAATACCCTGCATCTTCCATAGCTCTGATTGTACCTCTCTGGTGCGGCCCTTGGCGAGAACAAAAAGCTTGCTAGAGTTGAATATTTCACATGTTTCGAGGAGCTTTTGGCAGTGTTCTTGGCCCAGAACGAACCACATTTCATGTACAGCGAGTTTCTTTGCCTTCTTTACTCCCGGAACATCAAAAGTGGCGTAGTGATGGTGACGTTCCGAAGGTTTTGGGTCGGCAAACATAAGTATGCAGCCTCGTTGTGGGATGCTTGCCGCGTCCTCCATTTTTGATATCGGGACGATGTAACCTCTGTCTCGTCCATCTGACTCTACCTGGACACCGTTTACTTCGGGTGGAGTCTTTTTAAGTGATGCCAGATAACACAAGTTGTGGACTATGAAGTCCCGGCGAAGTCGAAGGATGACGTCGGGTACATTGGGATTAAACCCGACTCTCTCTCCTATCATTCTGGAGCCGAACCCTGGGCCTGCGAACATTGCCTTTGCCTTGTGAGCGACTCTCATGGCGTGGGAAGCCAAAGATGACTCTCGTTGCTTAGGGGTGGCGAATGTGGCGCGCATCAGGGACAGATGAGGTATCGTGTACACCGAAGTTCCTACCTTATCGCCCGACGAGTAGCTCTTCCCTTGCGCTCCCATGTGCGATATTCTGTCCTCCAAGAACACACCTGAAGGAAACCACCAGGTTCCATCGGTCTGGGGGTCGTTCACCAGCCTGAATCCTTGCAAGAAGGCGTCCGGCAACCTGATCCTTGTTATGGTGCAATATCTGATACGACTTGCCAAGGCATGGGCTGGTGGGATACATGTCAGCTACTCTCATTTCTGGGCCTTGGAAACCGACCACATACCGTAGGGGTTTCGAGCTAGCCTTTTCTGCTGCTTGCCACTTGTGTCGTCAACACGAGGTTTCTTCATTCGCCATTGATTGCGCTGGCGGAAGAAGCGAGGGTTCATGGCTGGTGAGAGCGGAAGATCTCCCACCACGGTTGACACCTCCCCCGCTGACGGATGCACTCTGAACGCATCGTTAAAGTCGGGTCTGAAATCAGGGCCAGTTTTTGATTTTCTTTTTGATGGCGACGAGGATGCCTCATCTGGATCGTCTGTCGTATCTTGCGTTAGTGAATTCCCATTATGAAAATTGCAAGACTGTGGTTGAATTGATTTTATGGAGTGAAAGCAGTGAGGCCGTCGAAGAAAGTTTCTCTTCATGGCTGTATGTGATCTAGGTTCGTGTTAGAGAAACGGTAGATGAGTGGTTGTCACAACCAAAGTTTTAGAGGTTCAATGGGTTGATGGCAACTCTGCTGACATAATCGAACCTCTCGTTAGTTGCATGCAGTGGGCCGGGTTGATGGTGCATGCCGATGTGGACCCGCCCGGCCGGGCCGCCTGGGCCTCTATGCGGCCTGGAAGCTCAACCGGTCGCCGAGGTTTAAAGGTTGACACTACTCCGCCACTGCTCAGTGTGCCTCACTCAAACCGCTCATCCTGTTGATAGGTAGAATTCAAGGTAAATTAATATTGTATCCACTGTGCAAAGGGCGGCGGGCTCTTTGAGCGTCTTGGAAATTAATTCAACTCCTAGGTCATCATGCCTTTGTGCTTTATCACCGTGGACTATACCCCAGCAACCTTGTTGTATGCAAATATCTCAATCTAGGTATTTAACTGAAAATAAATGAGACATTTTCGACGCGAATTGCTGTATGCTACATCCCCGTTTGATTTAGTTCTTAGAGATGAAATGGCCTTCTCAGGCTTTCATTGAGGGACCTATTTCCGTACTAATAGCATTGTCATGCCTCGCCTGAGGAATTCTACTGGATCGAGTAAAAGTAGTCGACATCACTGCATATAGGAAAGAGTCTTGTGACTGGACAGCTGATTCTACCGCCTGTCGCAGTGACTGGCACTGGCAGAACACCAGGGCTACGAGGCCCGTGCACACATTCAACCATCCTCAGTATTCTGCAATTGAAGTTCGGCCTACTCACGCTAAATGTCCATTTTCTGAACGCAATTCCCCATTCCCAATTTCCCATCAAGGCCGACCTCAACATGAATGTCCCCCGAAGGCTAGTAGCACACACAATTAACAAACCTTTCTATCGCTATACCACGGGAGCCTTTTGTGCAACATCACAACGGCGAAACAGTCATCAACCACCATCTGCCTACATACCTTATGTTACCGAGGTGTCTGTAAGTCGGCACCCTGACTATGCAGACCGACTTGTCCTATTGGCTCACACAAGTTCATCATAGGCTGGAGGCTGGAAAACATGTGCGTAGCCGACGTGGCAAGCGAATATTGGCTCCTAGCTAACCCGCGACCGTAACGTAGCCGATATCTTCTCGAAATGCCTACAGGTTCGTCGCCCGCTACTCCCAGTTAGCTTATGCCACCCTCCATCATTCCATGCTAACAAGTCGCAGGAACGTATCGTGTACTTGATAGGTGAGGTTGACGATGCCATGTCGGCAACGGCAGTGGCCCAGCTGCTTTGGTTGGAATCGGCAGACCCTGAACGACCGATCACCATGTATATCAACTCTCCAGGTGGTTCGGTATCCTCGGGTATGTCTCTCGTCCTCGAAAGGCTATTTGGCGTTTGAGATCGACCCTTTTAGCTGACGCAGACTGGCAGGACTTGCCATCTACGACACGATGAACTACATCAAGCCTCCCGTGAGCACGGTGTGCATTGGGATGGCGGCCTCGATGGGGGCGCTATTGCTGACGGGCGGCGAAGCTGGGAAGCGCTTTTCACTCCCTCACAGCAGCATCATGATCCATCAGCCCCTGGGTGGCACCAAGGGACAGGCCTCAGACATTCTCATCTATGCCAACCAAATTCAGAGGATCCGAAAGCAAATCAACCAGATATACGAGAAGCATTTGAACAGGGCCTTCGGGCATCAGAAGTATGATCTCGAGATAATCAACGACATGATGGAGCGGGACAAATACCTCTCGCCAGAGGAGGCAAAGTCGCTGGGAATCATCGATGAGATATTAGTCAAGAGGGCAACAGATGGTGAAAACCAGCCCAAGTCTCCAGACTCGGACAAACCAGACACCAAGGCTACATTTTAGTGAGTTTCGGGTCTAGGAGGATGAGATGAGGTCGTAGGAGTCGAATATGGTCACCGCCACACAGACATTCCTACATGCATCTGAGGTCTGCAAATGCAAGCTTTCTGCCACTATATGTGGCCAAGACACCCAGCCTAATACCGCTGAAGTTACCTGTGGCCTTGCATAGGCTTGCATCCAATGCTGAAGTCTTATCGTGAAGGTATATGTGCGGAATGTACATGAATACAGAGTACAAGGGAGGGCACATGGGATTACAATGAAGTGTGCTTTTATTGGACACCCTTCCAATTGTGCCTGCATACTCGCTGAATTATAATGGAAGCTATGCCCAAAACAGAAGTAAATGTTGCGGCTTCGCTCGCAAATAAAAATTGTTTTGTGCCGAAATCGGGACTTGCCCCTCCACCAGTCCACAAAAGCACCAAAATTTGCTCTATACCGTACCGCGGAGCTCCAACACGGGGGTTATTCCTGTGACTTTTGGCCTTTGTTCCTGTGATCAAGGCTCCAAAATCGCAGCTGGAGGCTTCTGACTTACTGAGACGCCTTCCTGCTCCTTTAAAAGCCTTCCAGGATGAGATAGTCACCGCTAGTTGACCCCAATTTGCTTTTACACCCTCTGAAAACAACCCCGCCAAGAGAGCTTCCCAAGGTGATTTTGCCTTCCGCCATGTTGTCCGCCATATCGCGAAGTATCCGGACTCCCGGGTACTCCGGGGCAAGGAGACTTGCCCCAGCATGTCTCAATGTGTAAGATGTCTTCCTTTTTCATATCATTTGGTGTATTGAGTTTGAAGTCCCACCACCTCCCAAGCAATGGCTAAGAGTTTCCATCTAGACGGCGTTTCGCAACCACCCCTAGCCGAACCGATGATGCAAAGCTCAACAGAGTCTCCTCTACCATTACCGAGCCCAAGTCCCAGGGCGCCAGCCAGGCTATGCTCTACGCAACCGGCCTGACCGAAACGGACCTCACAAAACCTCAAGTCGGCATCAGCAGCGTCTGGTATGAAGGAAACCCCTGCAACATGCACCTCCTCGACCTATCTCAGCTCGTTCGTGACTCGGTGCACAAGGCCGGTCTCATTCCCTTCCGATTTAACACCATTGGTGTAAGCGATGGCATAAGCATGGGAACAAAGGGCATGAGGTACAGCTTGCAGAGCCGAGAGATCATTGCCGACAGCATCGAGACGGTCATGAACGGCCAGTGGTACGACGCCAACGTATCGCTTCCCGGCTGCGACAAGAACATGCCTGGTGTATTGATTGCAATGGGCCGTGTCAACAGACCTAGCATCATGGTTTACGGCGGCACCATCAAACCAGGGTGCACCAAGAATGGTGCTCCGGTAGACATAGTGTCCGCCTTCCAGGCCTACGGACAGTATATCACCGGCGAGATCACAGAAGAGGAGCGCTTTGATATCATCCGACATGCTTGCCCCGGTAGTGGCGCTTGCGGTGGCATGTACACGGCGAACACCATGGCATCTGCGATCGAGACCCTTGGCATGACGCTCCCCGGTAGCAGTTCGTCGCCTGCCGAAGATCCGAGCAAGAAGGCTGAGTGCGAATCACTGGGTGAAGCCGTGAAGACATTACTCAGGGAGGATATCCGTCCAAAGGACATCCTCACCCGACAAGCATTCGAAAACGCGATGATCGTCGTCAACATCCTTGGTGGAAGCACAAATGCCGTGCTTCACTTGATTGCGATTGCCGACTCTGTCGGAATCAAACTCACTATCGAAGACTTCCAGGCCGCTAGCGACAAGACGCCCTTCCTGGCCGACTTAAAGCCTAGCGGCAAGTATGTGATGGAGGATATGCACCACATTGGAGGTACTCCAGCTCTCCTTCGGTTCCTCCTCAAGGAAGGGGTCATCAAGGGTGATGGAATCACAGTCACGGGAAAGACCATGGCTCAAAACGTGGATAGCTGGAAGGATTTCCCCGAGAGCCAGGAGATCATCCGCCCATTCTCCAACCCCATCAAGGAAACTGGTCACATCCAGATCCTCCGTGGGTCTCTAGCACCTGGTGGTGCCGTTGGGAAAATTACCGGAAAGGAAGGCATGAGGTTCGAGGGCATCGCTCGTGTTTTCGACTGCGAGGAAGACTTCATCTCTGCCCTAGAAGCTGGGAAGCTCAAGAAGGGGGAGAAGGCTGTTGCCATCATTCGCTATGAGGGACCCAAGGGTGGCCCCGGAATGCCCGAGATGCTGAAGCCTAGCAGTGCCATCATGGGTGCCGGTCTTGGCAAGGATGTTGCCCTCCTGACCGATGGAAGGTTCAGCGGTGGCAGCCACGGCTTCATAATCGGCCACGTGGTCCCTGAGGCTATGGAGGGCGGACCCATCGCCCTTGTGAAGGATGGAGATAAGATTGTTATTGACGCTAACAAGAAGGCTATAGACCTGGAAATCTCAGATTCCGATATGGAGGCAAGAAGGAAGGCGTGGACACCACCCGAGCCACGATACAAGAAAGGAACGCTCATCAAATACGCCAAGCTGGTTAAAGATGCTAGCCATGGGTGTGTAACAGATGATCCATAAATAAAAAAGGGAGTGACGGGAGCGTTTGCTGGACACCATGTATATACTTTCCTTATAGATCTTAGCTCCCGCAAATTTTGACGATGTGACAGATGCGATGGGGAAAATACGATTGAAACTGAGAGGGGGTATAATTCTGACTGATTCTAAATTTATAACAGCTGTAGCTGGACTCCCGAGCTTGAACCTGAAAGACACCTGCAGCTCAGCTGTCTCAACCAGCTATATATTCTGCTGTTTCCCGCAGAGGAACACACTTAGTACTCATTAACAGCCCAGTACGCTTTGGTGAAAGCATCCTTTTCTTTGAGAGCTAGCCCAACCCTCCTATTCCTCCCTAGGCGCGCTAACGTGTCGGCGATATTGCCCAGGAGCTTCTTTTCGCTTTGGGTAAGGGGCTCCTCCATCTCTCCATCATCGCTGGCGCCTCCTTGGCCTTTGCTGTCGTCCGTGCTGGGGGTATTTCGACTCGTGTTGTGGACGGCATCCGCGAGCCTAACACGAAGATAGGTAGACGGTCTCCCCAAAAGAGACCAGAAGAACTGGAAATATGAGCGTGGGACAGGAGTCGTAACATCTGCCGGCGTGTACCTGATACTGAGGGGGAATATGTCGATGTCCTTAGGTGTAGCGAGAAGCGACGGACTGAGTGGTAGGATTCCCCGGCCGTTGGTGGTGCTACACTCGGGGAAAACGACGATGATTCTGTCTGGATACCTGTTGAGCAGGCTGGATACGGTGGTGAGCTTGGCGCCGTCCGGAGGACTCATCATAACCGGGCGGAGGGCATGCTGCATAGCCGCCCAGAGGTCAACCTTCTGAACCTTCTTGGTGTGCGGGAAGCTGATGGTGAAGATCGGGTCAAAGACGGCAGAGAGGTAGAGAGCGTCAACGGGAGAGGTGAAGTTGGAGGCGATGATTGACTTTGGATGGGGAATGCGTGACTTGGGCAGGGACGACAGGGAGCCCCTCTTGACACCATCCACCTGAATATCGACGAAGAATATCCCACACGAGATGAGGAGGAACCATCGGCAGCCCTTGTGGAAGGCCAGCGGGAGAGGGAAGAATTGGAGCCAGGTGAAGTAGTTTGCCGAGATGAAGAGTACGATAAAAATCCTGAGGCTCAGGATGACGAACTCCTTGATTGCCCTCGGGAAGGAGAGGCCAGGAAATATTGGCATGAAAGGGGCGATGCCAGTGCCTGAGATAGTGTTAGTTGGGAATATTTTGGCGAGCGCCAGGGCAGGGCGATCATGTTAGAAGCTATGCCTAGCTCGATCGAGTAGTGTTGAAGAAGCGTGATGGGGATCCTCACCTCTATCGCGATAGTTTGTGAACTTCTCCATAATGACCAGTTAAGGTGCTCCGATGTTGGAACGAAACGGTGCTTCCATAGGAATGGACCTCCGACGAGCTGGGAGAGAGCTCCTTTTGGAAGGTAAAATGGAGGGTGGCGATGGTGATGGCTTATTGCTGATGAGAATTGAGCCCGCTGCGCGCTGCGCGCTGTCAGATGCCAAATCTGCATGTGAACGCAACTTTGTAACGTGGGGGGGAAGAGGGCAAGGAGGAGGGTGGGGTGACTGCATAATATAGCATAAGCATTTTTGTACCGCTGCACAACAAAACTTGCCAAGATATTGGTTGCCCAGGGCAACCGAGAAGCTTTGGCCGGAAAACATCGAGCAGCAACTTTGGAACTTGGTGTGGACCGAGACCAGGAGCATCTAAGCCCGCCGACAGGTCAAAAATCCATCATCACGCCTTCCCCGATCGAATTCCACTCTGGAGTACTACTCCTTGCTTCTTGTGTGCTCTTTCAACAGATTCTTATCTACCGACCAAAGAAGAAGAGCATCATTAGCACCATGGACCACCACGAAATCACCGTACGTTCGACTGTCAACAAACACATTCCTCACCTCCCCTCCATGCGAATGCGCCCACTAGCCCACGTACTAAATTCAATCTCCCCTCTCTCGGTTCTTAGAATGATCTTGAAGTACCCATGATAAGGGGGACTTGGAAAGTGAAATTGACTGACAAGAAGACCAGCAGACATGCAATGCATCTAAGCTGCGGCCACCGTCGCAGACACGTCTTCCCGCTTTCACAGCATCGCGTCCCGGAGCCACGTTGACCGAGATAACAGACTCGCAAACAAACAGGCTTAACCAACAGACCATGGCGCCTCCTCCAGCCCGGAAGAATCTAAAGCACGAACTCAACCCGCCTGGTGAGTCGCCACAAGTCCTGCGATACGTTGCTACGAATGGAAGCTGGGAGTTGAGCATGGATCATCTGGCAACTCCCCCTAGAGCTTATTTCCGGACTGCGACTGACCTTCTTCGGTATACACAGTTACAGAACCTGAGCCCAAGCGGAAAACTCTGGCCGACAGGGCAGGAGAGTATCCATCCAGCCATGGATTGTCCACATCAAGGCCAGCTGTCAATGGAACGACCCTGATGTCTGGGGTAAGTGTGATCATCACCCTGCCGCTGTTTACATACTCCCCGACGTGATAGGGGGGGAGTCCACTTTGCGTTTGCCCTATGGCCTCTTTTGTTTCGCAGCCGCCTCCAATTCCTCACGATGTATTCGAATACCACACACAAATCATCCCGCCATCCCGCCCAACCAATTATATGTCCATTCACTCTCCAAATACCCGTCCCCCGGATTGGAGCCCGTATATTTAGTATCTTTGGGGGTGCCGCCCAATCAACCGTCCGCATAGTTCCTCTAGCTGGACCAGCAACTCGTCTCTGTATATCATTTATTTCAAATCTCCTTCCGCTCCACAAATCCAAGTTGTCGGACGCGGATGACTGGCCCCACCACTCTTCCAGACCGCGTCCTAGAGACCACGATATGCCTACGGACATTAGCGGCATCATCGGGACGGTCAAGCAATTCTGGCTCTGTCTCGGCGTTGAGACTATGAGAACCAACGACGGGCAACGTCACAGCTTCAACCTCTCGGCTCTCATGTCAGACCGCAACCTCAATGCCCCTGAGCTTCCGCGATACTTCCAGGAGATCAGCGATGAGAATGGAGGCGGTGCGGGGCACTATGTACTAACTTCTGATATGATCTGGCTTGTGCGGTCGCTTTGTGGGGGAAGTTTGCTAACCATGACTCCCTCTGTAGCTCAAACAGCCTGGCTCTGGCCTCCCGGCCCCACGAGCCAACTCGGCCCTCCCGAGAAACAAGTCGTCAAATTCCAACTTTTCTACCACCATGGGCTATGGTGCCCGTCCGCCATCATCGTCCTCGAACAGGCCCGCAAGTCAGTTCAGCAAGTCCACATACAGCAGGCCACGATCCAAGACGCACGCGAGACCAGCTACAGCTATGAGCCACCACGTCTCTGACGATGGACCCGAAGCCCAACCACAAGGCGAGCGCAATGGTACGAGAGTCCCTTTTTTAGTTGGGAGCCCCGAGCCTGCCCCGAGCGGTATTCCCCGTAGCGTCGTTAGGAATATTCAGCCACAGCATTGTCTACATGACGGATTTTCTCAATCTCTCAGCGGTGTCCCAGAAGTTTTTGGTATCAAGAGAGGTGGCCGTGGTACCTTACTATCGCTCCGATCATCTACTACTAATATTAAGCCTGAGACTCAAGTGGTCTCCGAGAAAGAAGCCAGCCAAGTTGCGGCTTCAAAGGAGAACATTAATCCAAAAGTAACCGTCAGATGTAGCAACCCTAGGAAGACCGCCATTTCTGTCCGGTCCCCGGACGCAGTTCCCATTCAGTTCCCCCAGACTCCGACGTGCTCAAGAGCATCAAAAAGTGATGACTCCAAAGCAGCAATTGCACAGTTGGCAATGGCAGCTGAAGAACTCGCAACTCCTTACAAGTCCTCTCCACATAAGGCCAGTTTCTTGACCAAAGACACTAACACCAAAGGATTTATAGCATGGGACGTGGACGAACGCCTAACCGAGTTTGACAGCAAGCTGGATGTTGTCAAGGACCTCCTGAATGGATCGCTGTCGGACAAGAAGCTGATGGAGGAGACAATCGAGTTCTTGAAATCAAAATGTTTGTGAGGTCCTTCCCACCTAGCAGAGCACTGCTAACAAGCAATAGTGTCAGAGAGCGAGTCCAAGAATGAGACACTCGTTGAGCAGCTGGAATCTGCACGACACGAAATGCACTCACTAACATTGTCCTTGGACACGGAAAAAAGGTGCCGACAACATGATGCTGAAGACAGGATACGAGACCACCGGAACCAGATGGATGAACTCCGAAGAGATCTCTCTGATGATGCCGAGAGGCAAAGGAGGGAGCATCGGGAACAGCTCGAGGCAACTGAGCGTCATTGGAAGAACACACTAGAAGACATCGAGGCTCAGAAGGCGCGAGAGATCCAGGATCTCCGAGCTAAGCTAGGCAGCGAGCAAGATGGCCTCAACCTCGAGATGTCGAAAACAAACCGAGAGCTCGAGAATATGAGAGGACAACTAGAGGACGTCAAGGGTAATCTTGACCGTGAGAGGACACTGAAGGGCAACTTGAGTCTCCAGCTCTCTGTGAAAGACACTAGCATCATACAACTAGAAGCACACAACAGGTCTTTGCAAGCACGCATCGATTTCCTGGAGTCTGGCAGCAAATCTCAGTCCGACTCGTTTGCCAAGATGGAGTCCGAACTCCGAGGCGCGGAGCGGGTTAGAGACGAGTGGAAGGAGAAACTCATCAGGGAGGAGACTGAGCGCCGAATCCTGTTCAACAAGTATCAGGAGCTGAAAGGCAACATCCGCGTCATGTGCCGAGTCCGGCCTCCTCTCGGTTCTTCCGAAGGAGAAGCTGCCAACATCAGGTTTCCTGACGAGAAGACGTCCGCGGAAATCCAAGTGATGGGCCCTGAAGAGAAGAGCAGTCTCGGCAACGTCTCCCGCAAAACGAATACCTTCGAGTATGACCGCGTTTTTGCCCCAGGGGTGCAAAATGAGGAAGTGTTTGGGGAAATCTCGCAACTCGTCCAGTCTGCTCTAGATGGATACAATGTGTGTATCTTTTGCTATGGCCAGACTGGTTCCGGAAAGACATACACCATGTCGTCGACTGACGGCATGATTCCGCGGGCAACACACATGATCTACGAGACGATGACGAAGCTGAAAGACAAAAACTGGTCATATTCCATGCAAGGCTGCTTTGTCGAAGTGTATAATGAGGAGCTGCACGACCTCCTCGGCGACAACGGCAAGAAGCTCGAGATCAGGCATGATGAGCAGCGGAAGAAGACTAGCGTCACAAACTGCAGCAGCGTCTCCCTGGACTCGGTCGAGAGGGTGGAGTCGATACTGGAGCGCGCTCAGAAGAACCGATCTGTCGCTGCAACCAAGGCGAACGAGCACTCTTCCCGATCTCATTCTGTCTTCATTCTCCGAATCTCTGGTGAGAACTCAACCACTGGCGAGCGGTGCGAAGGGACTCTAAACCTCGTTGATCTTGCGGGTTCCGAGCGGCTCAAGCACTCTCAAGCGGAGGGCGATCGCATGAAGGAAACCCAGAATATCAACAAGTCTCTGTCGAGTCTTGGCGACGTTATCGAGGCTCTCGGAAGCAAGGCTAAGCACGTCCCATACCGCAACAGCAAGCTCACCCACTTGCTTCAATACTCCCTAGGCGGCAGCAGCAAAACGCTCATGTTCGTCATGGTGAGCCCTCTCGAGACACATCTGCAGGAGACATTAGCGAGCTTGAAGTTTGCCACCAAGGTACGTTCTGAGCCCTCGTTGACCGTGATACAATGCTGACTCGAGAAAAAGGTGCACAACACCCACATTGGAACAGCCAAGACAACAAAGAAGGTCGGGGCGAAGCCTCGGTCGAGCGATTCTTAGAAGCGGTTAACGCCAACGAGGCCGGCCAGGTTAAAGGCCTGATGGACATTGTCTTGCCTGTTCCCTGGCAGTTTTTGTTACTTTGCCTGTCGTTCCACCGAGCAGTGACGTTTATACCCAGTAATGATATTTATACGGCGTGGTACTTGCATGGCGCTTGGGGACTAACGGTTGTCTTCTTTTACGGTATTTCTCATTACGCGGGGCAAACTTCTTATTCGAACCCGGGAATCATTGTTGGATGAACATCTCCATTTTTTGACAAGCCCGTGGCGCTGTTTTTCTCGAACACATTTTATCGCCCGTTCCGGTCTAGGGGATTGTGTCTGGAGTTTGTTTTTGCCCTCAAGGCTCTGTATATATCTACGATAAGTGCTTTTTCCGGCGTGTTTTTAGGACAATGTTGGGGAGGCGGCATGGGAAGAAAATAGGGAATGTTGATACAGCAGCAGTTCGAGGAGTAGGGTTTGATTGTTTGGCCTCATATCACAAATATCACAGGGGAGAATGACATTGGTAAACCTGCACTTGATCTGGTTAGAGGTGAGGCCAATATGGGCGGGGATCATGATCAAGGCACTTTGCTCTGAATTGCATGGTGTTGCACAGACGCATTGTTCCCGATTCCTCTGTCGCAATTTGTAAATTGTGTCCGCAGTCGAGAAATCAAAAGGTCAGCCAGGGCTTATATTTATTTGTTTTAGTTACTATTTGACAATGACAAGCATTCCGGAGACTCGCCATGACCTCCCCCCAGTCGCATGAAACCCGTTGGAAATACTCCAACTTTTAAACCAGTACATGGCTCCAATTTTCCCCCCCCCGCATCATCCTTTTCAAAGTTTGCTCTTCCTCTCAATGTCGGACCCAATCTCAAACTTTTTGGTCCCATACTGTGCCATCAACACCTCTGTCTTGCGCATCTGCTCGGCAATCCTCTCTGCGGCCTCCTTGCCCCTCTTGTTCTCGTTCCTGCCCATCTGGGCAAGGTGCACCTCGTCGGGCCCGTCGGCGAACCTTAGGGTGCGGATCTGGGCCCACATGTTCGCGAGGGGGGTATCCTGGGACACTCCCGCTCCGCCGAAGGACTGGACGGCCCTGTCGATGACGGTCAACGCCATGCTGGGGACGAGAATCTTGGCTTCCGCGATTTCGCCAAGTGCGGCCTTGGGGCCGAGATCGTCCATCTTTATCGCAGCGTTGAGGACGACCAATCTCGCAGCGTCGATCTCGACGCGGGATTTCGCGACCCATTCCAGAATGACGCCGTGGGAAGACAGCTGCTTCCCGAAGGTGGTCTTGCGGGGATCGTTTATGCGCATGAGCATCCAGTCGAGGGCGCGCTCGGCGGCGCCTATGGTGCGCATGGCGTGGTGGATCCGGCCGGGACCGAGGCGGCCCTGGATGATTTCGAAGCCCCGTCCTTCGCCCAGCACCATGTTGGACAGGGGAACGCGGACGTTGGTGAACGAGAGGTGTCCGTGCCCGTGGGGGGCGTCGTCGTAGCCGTAGACGGAGAGCATGCGGTGAATTTTTATGCCGGGGGTGCCTGCCGGGACGAGGACGACGGATTGCTGTTTATACGCCGAGGCGGAGCGGGGAGGAGAGGATTTGCCCATCACGATATAGATGGAGCACCTGGGGTCGCCGGCGCCGGAGGACCACCATTTCTATAAAAATTAAAAAAAATTAAAAATGAACATTTGCGCCGTGCTAATAAGGGTATCTTCCGAGGAGACTTATCGGAGCTAAAAAAAAAAAAAAAAAAAAAAAAAAAGAGAGAGAGAGAGGGACAGAGAGAGAGAGAGAGAGAGATTGACTTACGGAACCGTTAAGGACCCACTCATTCCCCTCCTGCTTAATACTCAACTCAATATTCCTAGCGTCCGAGCTAGCGACCTCCGGCTCCGTCATCAGGAACGCGGATCCAATCTTGCCTTCCATGAGAGGAGCCAGCCACTCCCTCTTCTGCTCCGGGCTGCCGTATTTTGCCAGAACTTCCATGTTTCCCGTGTCCGGGGCGGCGCAGTTGACGGCCTCCGACGCGACGCGGGACTTGCCCAGGTGCTCGGCCATGAGGCCGTACTCCAGGTTTGTGAAGCCGGGGCTCTCGGCGTAGTGGCCCGCGGGGAAGAACATGTTCCACAGGCCCAGGGAGCGGGCTTTGGTTTTCAGGTCCTCGATCACGCGAGGGTGGGAGGACCAGCGGGACGAGCCCTGCCCGAGGAGGGATTGTATCACCGGGTCTGCGCTGCGGATCGGGACGAGACAGTTAGCGGGATGGGCAATATAGGTGGCGCTAATTTTATTTTATTTTTTTCATTCTGCTTCCGTGGTGCGATGGGGATGTGCTCCGGGGGGGGGGGGGGGGGGGGGGGGGGGGGTGGTGCTGGGGGGGGGCGGGGGGGGACCGCACGGCGGCCACCCCCACGTACAGTGCGCCCCCGGGGGGGGTGGTGGTGGCGCGGGGG